>JACXSJ010002231.1:0-51627 GCA_014851325.1 Pentalonia nigronervosa | reverse complement strand
CTATGCATTAATGTTAAACACTATGTTTCAATATAATCGTTAATTTACTTGAATAAAATCGCTAAATAATAAATATTACAACATTTTTTAATTATAAGTATAATACAAAAATGGTCGGCGGCAAGTGGGTACCGCTCTGCTGTACTGTGGGTGTCCAGTGAGTCACTAATGGATGTGTTAAATTTGAATTCAATGATATTATATCATTGTAACACGATTCTGAGCGAAGACGCTCTGTCAGCTTACATAATTGAGTATATTTTATGGTATTATTGATATTACAATAATTAATTTTACTATTAATAATACGGTAGGTCGAATTAATTTTTGCAGAAAACATTACATTTGAAAATATCATTGTGTATATAAAATATAATAATATAGGTACTTTAAAAGTTTCAAGCACCCATAATAAATATTTTTTAATAATGACGAAATATGATTGTTATTTTTCATTTAAATATCTAATTTCATCCAAATTTAAACTTAAAATTTCTATAAAAAATTATTTATTTCATACATTTTTTTCATTTTTTGGTTACATTAGTAAATACATACTTACAAAAAACTATTTTAAATTTTCAATCCTTAGCTATAAAAACCATATCATTTTATACATTTTTAAATTCAAAATAATTTACAAGCATTAAATATTTGGATGAATTATGGTCAAAATTTCAAATTTAAACTCTTATAGAAAAAAAGATAAGCATTTGTATCTTAACCAATGAGTATGAATAAGGTGTAAATAAATAATAAATATATTACAACGAATTCAGTCTACGAATCATTCGCCGTCCAATTATTCGTTAATAATGTAGATAAAAAAACAAACAAAGAAATAAGATGTATAATTTATACTTTATTACATTTTTGTTTTTGTCTAATATTGTATAAAATAGATGTATATTTCAAATTCAATTGTGTGTATAATTTAAATAAAATATTCTTAGTTTTAATTATATAATTACATAATAACTGTAGCTAACTACATTCAAACAACTAATTTTGAAAAATGCTCTTTACATGAATATGCAGTGTGGACATTGGACATTTATTGGCACTTAAATAGGTGTAAAATTGACTTTGATGAAAAAAAATATATGTTTTATGTTTTTTTTTTATTATACATTGTTATTGTTGAGTTTTTATATATATAATATATATAAAAAAATATTTTGATTTATTTAATTACATTATAGTACTTAAATAATATCATAGATCTTGTGGTAACAACGATAAAGATTACTGATTTGTCCGTACAAATAAACAATAAGTAATACAAACTAATGACATAAGTATAAAAATACTTATATACATAACACTCGTATAATGTAAAATCAAACAATTAAATAATAATTAATATACGTAAAAATATGGTTTGAGCGTTAAAAACAATATGATGAATCTTCAAAGAAATTTTAAAGAACGTTAAGAATCTAAAAAGGAGAATAAAAGAAAGAAAATTAAAGAAAACTTATTGAAGAAAATGAATATTATTTACAAATACTGGTTGTTTGGTTTAATTTATTTCTTCTTATAATCTTCTTGGTAACCGTATTGTGGGGCTGCGTGACTGTATGATTCTTCTTTCCAGAAGTTGAGGTCGATTGATGGAATTCTATCGTAATCATTGCAACTCACCAAAGGATTCCTATTAATAGTAATGAATGTGATAAGCAATGATAACGTTATATTATATTATATTATTATTATTATATATTATTATTATCGACTCACTTTTCAGAAATCTTCAAGAAACCTGAAGATTGGATTGTGTGTAAATCATCGCTGTTATCACAGAATATTCTTGAAACACTAGATTTACGGATTTCATTAAGTTGCTCTAAATTGAAAAAAATAACAATTTTGTTTCAGAATGTTTAAAAATTTTAGGCATTTTTGAATTTTATTACCTGGTGTGAAGGATCCAACTTGTCCTCCCAATTCGTAGAAGTATCTATCAGAGACTTTGGTTCTGTAAAATTGTTCAGTCAAAAGACACAAGAATGTTGGTCCAGCCAAAGTGTTTGGTACATGAGCTTCCAAAGAACCACCGACAGAAAGGTCAACATCGTCTGGGTGGTTGTAGAGTAGAGCGAGTTTTTCAATGCGCTGAAATAAATAAGTCATTAAGAAAGTGCAAGTCGTAAAAGTATATAGGTACAATAGGTACTCACTTCAACATCAATATAATCAGAAAAGTCTTCAAATTTGTGTGCTCTTGGCAAACCGCAAAATTCTCTGTAATCATTGTAAGATGCAAGACCGTGGTCTCGGCCTCTTTGTACGTCAATAGCTCTCAAGTCACGACCGAATGGACGGCCTGCTCTGAACAAGAAATCTGTAATCTATGAACAAAACGATTATCAGTAACTACGGTATAAGTATTGTACTCTGACCGGTCTCAAAGAATCTAATAATAATTACTTCGCTGGTGAAGAACGGATCGACTTCTTCTTGGCTCTGTGTCGTCAAACCTCTCGACAAATGATCGAAGTTGTATCCCTTTTCAATGATCGTTGGCCTGTTGAAGTAGTCCGATAACCTAACTGCGCTCAATAGATTACGGTCTTCGCCGATCAAGCTGTAAACATAAAAAAAAATATTTCTGTTTATTGAATTTGGTTCTCGTGGTTGACAAGTGTGATGAGGAAAACCTACTGGAATTGTCCTTGAATGGACGAATGGAAGTATCTGAATGCGGCGTGAGCGTGAGCATTTATGACACTAGGGTCAACATTCTCTTTGTAATCATTTGTGAATCCTTTTGTCTTGTACAGCAGACCGTATTTCAACATATTGTCTGTACCCAATAAAATAGGCAGCCATTCGTGATAGTTGATGTGTTGGAATTCGGCAATTAGCACTCGTCTGGATTCTTGGTACAGGGTTTCGTCATCCCAATGAGGGTTGATATGCGACAGCACCGTGGCAATGCGGTTGTGCTCTCTGAGGAACAGAATCTGTAAAACAGTCAGCTGTGGATTCTGGTTGGCTCTTCGATCACCTGAAACGACGAGACATACGGGTTTATGTTAAAATAACCGTTTTTATTTCACCACTCGAACGTCAAAAATACTAACCAAATTGGTAACACGGTTCTTCATCTGTTTGTTGATCGCACACGGCACTCTTGTTGGCCGCCGCCGGGGGCCACGGTCTTCCATCTCTAAACTCCACTCTCAACCTACCGCCAATTCCTTCACGAAGAGTATCTGCTAACCGTTGGTTTGAACCGTAAACAAAAGAAGCATCCATCCAGTGCGAAACGACTACTAACTGTAAATAACACGCAAAAGCAGTATTATAATTCCGCTTTATTTTGCATACAATAAAACAGTGTCACTATTTTGGTAATATTCTATGTACGAACTGTTTTTGATAAATGCTATAGGCTATAAAAACGTATTCACTTATATGTCAAATTTATTCATAAAAAGTTCGATTCAATAAGTCGTGAAATAGTTTTTTTTTAATTTTTCAAAAATATAACTAATTTTCCTCGACCTTTGTTTTCATCCTTATTTGCATATTATACTGGCATTATATATGGTGGCGATCAAATCGAACAATTTGGAAGAGATTGATAATATATTATTTACTTGTTCAGCAGGCTTGTTTCCAGCATTACATCCGGTTTCCTGATCAGTGGTCGAACGGACAAAGTTCATGCACTCCCTGTGGAATTTGGAGAACACTGGATCATCTTCGGGGATCGTAATCGGGAAACAGTGTACATCTGGGTTGTTGCTCAACAAACGGCCGTTGTCATCGCAACATCTGATTGAGTGACGTTCTACGAACACAAATTGTATAAGTTTCAATGTATTTCGACCTCAAGTCCAAGACGACTACAGCCAACAGGTTTTATTAATGTGATATTATGATCGAATCCGCCGGAAGTCCGCATTGAGAGTGGGGTCGACAACCATCTGATGAATAGCTAGTAATGGTCAATACCTACATCTTCTACATTATGTATTTGTATGGGTAATACTTAATATGTCTTATAATTTCTCAACCACCCCTAGATAATGTTTTGAATAATGACAGCGGTATTTATAGAACAGTTCAAGAATATTATCGTTTTATAAATATTGTCTGAGAGTATATATTATCGACTATAGGTATCGTTACAATTGTCGACGGACGTGAGATTAATTGTAATTTTATTTCCCGCTGTTAATGATCCGAACGAATATCCGACATGATTTACTTATGCTTTAGCATGTTCCAACGATCGTTGTAAGTTACAGTTAATATAGTTAATAAGTACCTATTATAAACTTGTGCAGTACGTTTATTTATATATACACATAATAATCACTTGCTGCAGTATGTATACTCAAGATGACTGTAATACAATATTTAATATTAGTATATAAGTTCCTTATTACAATTCCAGCCTAATGTCTTATTACTGTGAAAATTCTGCCGTCACGAAATCAATATTACAGTGCAAATGAGGTATCACTCGCGTGTCATGTTTATATGCAGCTGTTGTTACATCCACTCGCTGTGCAATAACTGCGTGATGAAGAGAAGATACGATTAATTGTGAAAAACGAGTTAAGCAAAATAAAATTCATCTGTTCGAAGATTCATGTTTGAGAAAAAAAAATAAGATACACCTAATAATTGTTGGTCATGTGCATTACATCATCACATCGAGTAGGACGCCTCGTCGGTATGCCATATCAATTTCAAGATTTTTACTAATCTATTAAGACATGACTTATAGACAGTGTATATACGAGTAAATATTGTAATCTGTATCTGTATAGGTAGTTGATTCTGGGATTCAACAAACATTTAAATGTCCTACATTTAAACTTAGCTTTCGACTAGGAAACAAAAAACCGACCGGTTCGGTTCGCAATATACCTATGGGCCCTGAGGCCGTTTTTGGGTAAAATATAAATGTAAATCATTTATCGCACGCTCATCTATCCGTAATGTGCATAATCTCTGTAATGCGGCGCAATGTGTATGGTACGTGTCAAAGAATTACTTTCTCCGCTAGAAGCTCAATATTATAATTGAAAAAAAGATATGTAAGTATATATAATATAATAATAATAATAATAATATAATACCCACCCACTCGTCGTTGAGCTCGCTCGCGTGTCGGAAAAAAAATTAAAAGGCGTTGTACATTGCAGGTACATACGAATTTAATCGTAATAATATATTATATAGAATTCCTTATACGGTTATAAAAATTGCACGGCTACAGTCTTGTACACTTACTTGCTTGTGTTGTGCCCATGGACATAGACATATCATGAGTTACGATTTGACCCCAGGTCATGGTGATGAGAGTCCACACTGGATCAGGGATGGGGACATCCGGGAACATGACGATACTGATGAGACGGGATCCGGGCAGTGGTTCACCGCTGACAGACGTGGGTGGTGCGTGGATGCCTGCACGATAAAATATATATTTCATGATTAAAAACGAACAAAAAATGTTTGAACTATCATTTGTAAATTCCATTAAAGTGTCCGTTAGTAGGTGTATAAGTTCAAACAACAGTACAACATTATGATGCATATAATGTGCTTAGACTTACCGTCGGAATACTTGGGCGGCAAGAGTCTGGCGTATTTGGAGTTGGGGATACCCCAGTTGGTGTACCGGAGATTGTTGCAGGATCCATCAATGGTCCTGTATTTGTTGTTGGGGCATGGGCCCACCGGTGGCTGACATCCGGCACCTTGCGGGGCTGTGGGTATTTCACCAAAACTATAAAAGTAAGCGGAAAAGTTTGACAGTGGGTTCATGAAAAACACGTCTTGGCTTCATATAATTATTGTAACACTCACTTATTGGGTCCGGGACGGGGTCCTAGACCGGTAGCGGCTGGTGACGGTCTGAAACCGAAACCTGGTTGCGGTGCCTGGTACGGCAACGCGACTAGGGGTTGTCCGTACGATTCTTGTGGCAAATAACCTTGAATCACAATGTACATATAAAAATTATTTTTTATACTTGCGCGTCTAAGACATAATAATATACAACTTTTATACAGTTATACAGAGGACAGAGGATTTATCTGCAACCGCCTGCATGCTGCATTGTGTGTAATGTAAAATGCATACCTATACCATGGTAGGAATACTAGGTAGACATTGTAACTTACCGGTGTAATTGTACTGTTCGGGGGCCGGGTAATACGAAGGCTGGTATATGGCTGCAGCCGAACAGAACAGGCTCGCCGTCAACAAGACGACCATTTTGTTCAGCGTCATCTGTAAATCAAATCGACGTTATAGTATACGTTTATTTTATGAACCAAATAAATTGTACATAGTTCTTAAAACGAAATGTCGAGCAAAGGTTATTTATTCGATTTACCTGACTATTATTAAATTACGACTAGGACAAGTTTTACTTTTTAATTTAAATCTTCTCGCAAATTATCATCACCACTTGGGTGTGAAAAATACTTAAAATAAACATTCTTTAAATGCTATTATTTTTTCTCATAGTTTTCCGAAATTCCTCGCGGGCATTGCGCACTCGCACAACCATTGCGGTCGCTCGCAATGTAGAACTATCTCGTAATACACATTACATTATACGACTTGTGGTTTGGTGTGGCGCGGCTGTACGCTCAACTGCGGAAACGCTCTGAGTGTACGTACCGGCCGGTGTTGCTAGCTCCCGGATGGGTGATCACCCGGGTTTTTAGCAACAAATCCTTGTCACACATACAAAACGTGTTCCCAACCAAATATTCCTCCACACACAGTACCAGGCTAATAACCCTCAGTAGTTGAAACCTTAATTCTAATAAAAAAAAAAAAAATTATACGACTTAAAGGTCGTGTGTTTAGATATTCTGCAACAGGTAGGTAACAAATAATATAGAACAAACGGACGATAAAGATCGTCGATTTTGCAAAAATCCGTCGAACGATATTGATCGCTCGTTCGAGATATACGATTATAAATCTCACGACTTTGATCGTTACAGGAGGGGGTGGTGTGCAACTCTATACTATTAGAAAAAAAAAAAATGTTTTGTATAATGTTGTGCCAGCAGAGAACAACAATAACAATACGCGAATCACCGCGCCCGCAGTGATCTGCAAATATACACGAAACCAAATATATAATATAATAATTTCGTGCGACTATATTCTATATTAATAATAATCGTGTCAAGGACGGATTAATCTGCGATTCGGGTGTGTGTGTGTTTTTTTTATATATCTTTTTAACGCGGTGTTCTATGATAATAACGATAATTATTATTGTTGTCGTCGTCGTCGTGGCTATTGCCAGCCGGGGCCGTGCGTAGACCGTTTTTAGTGTACCTACGTCGGAATGTGCTACACATAATATATAAAATATATTACCTGAAGTCCCGCTAATATATACGACTGCTGTCCCGTGTAGAGGATAAATGCGATGTATGCATTATATTGCATTGGTCGTCGTCGATTTCGTATCATTTCAAATCATTACCATTATCATAATAATATTAGGTATTTATACTTGCATTGTAACACGTCATAATGACGCTCACGTTGCACTTTTCGGTTTCACCGTTATAAAAAGTCTCCATTTGATCACCAAAATGTTTTACTAGACGGGACAAGAGGGCGGGGACGGGCAGTTGCTTTGACTCGAAATTCCGTGTACTTGTATTCACAATAGCATATTTATGATTGAGCAAAACAAAAACGGTATTTTTGATTTCATACTTTTTTAGGACACTTATATTATAATTGCTCTGAAATTCGATTTTTAACATTTTGAAATTAATATATTATACATTCGCGCAACGTTTTTATTTTGAGAAATAAAGACAAATTGAATACTATGTGTGCCTACATGCACTACATATTATGCGCGTAACGCGTGTATTAATGATATGTATATAATATTATGAAATATTTATCATTTTAAATAATCGTGTAGGTACATACATTGTGTGCCGCGATGGTTTCATAAGTTTATAGCATTGTGAAAATTTATATTTTCAAATGGGCCCCCTACAATAATATTAGCTTTAATATAGAGCCCTGTGTGTGTATATCATATTATATAATATTATTCTGTTATTCTGTTTGTGTCTTGTACCCGTTTCGAGGGTTCGGCGAACTGGAGACATGGCGCATAATATACAGGTACCTATATATTGTATAGCATATAATATGATGTGTGTAGTCGTTAATCGTGCAGCTGTTTTATTACAATATATGTATCGAATAAATTAAAAAATGGTAAGTACATTATGTTTGTAATGCATTTAAAAAATCACTTTGCCATTTATACGCGTTATGTAATAATATATACCTACATTACAGTTAAAGTTAGATTATTACGTAATCTTGTGGATCGAAAAAAAATCGTCTCACAGCAGTATGGGTACTTGAAAGGAGTAAACTACATTTTATAATATTATAAAGCACCCGCATGCGGTTGTTCCATTTCTTTTTTTATTTTTTGCTCCGATTCCCAGTTGTACAGCTGCTGCAGATACCCGTCCGATTAATAATTATTTCGGACATAGTGTTACAAAAACATAGAATATTGCGTATACTATAATTATAATTATTGACGTATTAATATTATTTTAGTAGTACACGTCGTCTTTCATCGCGCAATAAATATCTAAATCTGATCTCGAACGATACTCATGAACAGCATAGGCAATTAATATTATATTTGAAACGAACGATAAACATATTTTTTATGACTGCAATCATTATTTATATACGATAAATATTATAATTGTTTGAGCAGAGATGAAAAATTTTATCAATTTTCCGTAAGGTCTTTTAATTGTAGGTAGGTACGAATAATAATAATAATAATAAGGAAAATTTATCTTCAAACGATAAATGAATATTGTCAATATTTGTACTAAGGTATGTGATTGCAAACGTTTTTGTTTTTTAATGCGACATGTTATTATTTTGATCGTATGCGCTATATGCCGACTCTGAAATCGTTAATTGAAAACTGACTCTTATCGTAATTAGAAAGTGAAATTCGTCATTTTCAAGCCAACGTTTAACATTTCGACGACTATAATGTATCATCGTCTTCTGTAATTCGTACATATCGAAATACCAAATATTATATTATATTATAATGTGTCGGACGTCGCGTTGCACGGACTCGTCGTAATATTATTGATATCACTATATAGACTATCGAGTAATCGCATATAATGGCCGAGTTTCGGACGTTTAAAACGACGAATCATTTTCGTCACGGTCCATGCAATATTACAATATAATAATAAAATATATTACGAAAAAAAAATGTACAAATCGATCGCCACCGTCGATTTCACGGGCACCCAATTGACACGATGAGAATAATAATATAACTATAATGATAATAATTATTATTTAACGTCGTTTGCGTTTTGCCGTGCGCGCGCGCCGTGTACCATAACCACAGTATATTATAAGTTCGCAGTAGGTATACAAATATATTTACACCTTAAATGGCGTGCCTCCGCCGAATAGACGAAGTTTAAGATTTCAGCGGCAGCTGTTATTCTATGTCGGTATGACACGTCATGTACCTACCGACGACCGAGTTGTGCAGAAAACGATTTTAAATACACATTAACCATGTTCGTCGGAGCAGACCTTCTCGCGACGGACGAATTGTGAACGGAACCGAAATAAAAAAAAAAACAAAAACAAAAACGGTAAGTCGCGCGCCTTTCGTCCTTGACTGTGCGTGTCCCCTTGTCGCGAGAATCTAGGCCACGAGAAATTTAAGATAAAATATAATATATTGTTTGTATACACATACACCAGCTACGTCGTTTGGTATTTATATTCGTTATGACGACGTGCGAATCAAACTGCAGGAAACGACTGAGCAGCATCGTTCGGGCACCGTATAATCGAAAAAAGTCAACGAGAACTCCGTAAAAGCGCGTAAATAAAATTGTAATAATAATAATAAAAAAAAAAAAAAAACGGTTTATCGTCGTCGATTCGCAAAAGCGTGACTCGATATCATACATCATCCGCAAAAAGGCCAACTGATGTACCCTCATTTTTTTTTTTTTTTGCAAACGTGAGGTTATAATTAAATAATATTCTTGGCACATAAATACACATTCTAACCAAAGTACAGTGTTTCAACACATCAGTGGCATATCACTGCAGATATCCCTAATCCTTAATGATTGATGTACCCGATAATGATTTTTACTATACCTTGACGTAACCCGCTTATACCTCTACTTTCATAAGTGATTAGATTACGAATGAAATGTGCATAGGATTTTACAATAAACAAAATTAACACAAAAAAGATTAATTTTGGAACAAATAGTTATGGCTATATTTTAGAGTTCCTTGTAAAACGTGGTTTTTAAAGGTGGTTACCTCTTCTGCAGCAGTACGGCCTTTCCACTGACGAATTAATATCAATAATATTGTCATGACGACATATTATAATATTATTCGATTTCCGAGTTGTCCGGTGGTGCGACGGAGCGAATAATTTACAGGCGCAAAAACCCAAAAACGTTTATCGCCTTATCGCCCAAAGCCACCTCACGCAGGCGGTACCTACCTCGTGTGGTCAACATTCGTCTCGATGTATATTATACGACAATAATAACATTATATATATATATGTGTGTGTGTGTGTGTGTGTGTGTGTATAGCTATTATTAACACGTTCACCTCAACAACGACCGCGGTAACCTAGTTATGTCACACCATATAATAATATAATATTGCTGCTACAGTAACGCGACTACAACATAATATTTTACACACGTCATATGTAACAAGTTTCGCCTCCGTCCGTTACAAAACACGCCGCCGCTGCCGCCGCCGCTTACGTCGTGTTTATGCTAATTGGCCACTATTATATTATATGAATAATAATATTACACACACACACACACTTAATATAGGTATAAGTCGTGCGATGATAACACCTATATAAACGCAGGCGCTGTTAGTATAGGTAAGACAAAAAAAAAAAAGCGTGCAATTTAGACTGTGATCCGCGATAATTCATTATCCTCGATTACCGTATTTTAGATACCTATGCGATAAGTATAATATGCAGGTGGGTACAACGGTGGCGTGTTCCCATCGAAAATCTTGGCCGGTGGTTCTGCGGGTTAGGAGTGACAGTGTCAAGGTTGCAGAGGTCCGCGCCAACGACCGAATCGCGCAAAATATAGTTTCGTAATCTGCAGGCAAACCTCTCAATATATTTTAATATTTATAATCTATAATAATATTATAAAATATTTTATCCGATTCTGTGATGGTTATAGAGGCGTATAACAGATGCCTATAATATGTGTACACGATCAAAACCTCTCATCTGCAGCAGCACGACGACGGGACCCGATGACCCGTGAACGATAAAGCTACTAGGCAAACCACCGCTGTTGTAGTGATTGTAATAAAAATTTATGTTTTGACGAATAAAACGTTGCGCCGGGTCATATTTAATCGAAATAATATATTAGTTATAATATATTATCGAATACTACGCGATGCGGCTTGCAATTTTATTGCAGGGCACAATGTAAACGGCGTACGGCAAGGCTGGCCAAGTTAACGAATTTTTTCATCTCGTTAAGTTAATATGAGATCAGTAAGTTAATACATTCAAGTTAATTTATAATTTTTTTTATAACTTCGTCAAGTTCAAATTTAACGTATAAAAAAAATTATAACTTAATTGAAATTGTTATGGAATCGGTAAGAAAATTTATCTAGATATCTTTGATATCTAATATTAACTCTCAAACCATCAAAATAATAAATGTATAATATATGGTTACGTCTAGTCCTTTCTGAAACCTTTCGTTTAACCAGTTCTAAACTCGAAACGAGCCGCAACGTTCGGCGTCATCGTAAGGTAAGACGACTGCGCGCGTGGCCATTGCCAATTATTAATTCCACGACTTCCTCTTCACTATATATATATAATAGGTACACGTCATGTGGGCATAGAAATCACTGCAGTTCACTGGGCAGCCGATGTAATAGTTATAATAATAATAATAATATATAAATTACTTTCGTCACTTTTACGATTTCGTAGTAACGGCCGCGACGAAAGTATGAAGGCGTAGTTGACCGCATGACCGATTTTACTGTCGGTCGTCGGAAAAGATTTACGAAGATGGACAAAAGTGAAAATAATATGTCGTTTTCGGCAGCAGCAGTGATATTGTCGAGTGCTGTAAAGTGTCTCTACACGGGGCTGATGGCATGATATTATTTAGATCGAAAACACAACCACAAATTTTGGTGTCGATGATATGGACGAAATTATGATCATTAGACCCCCATAATGGTCGTACGTTCAAATTTGGGGGAGATCTCTTCCTACCGGTGTTGGTGTTCCGTGGTATATATATGTATATAGTTTCAGTTTTTTAAAAATACCCGAATCATTTTTCAATTAATATCATTTGGGCAACCAACCAAAACTTGCTAATAACCGGCGAATAACGTTATTTTAACGCAGCATGATACCCGAAAAATCTCCTCGCTGCCGCAGACTTAAACTTGCATCACGAATCGCACGACTGACAATAATTGACTATTATTGTTAATCGACGTTCGAATGTGTTACCCACCGATGAGTGTCTATCTCGAACATTTAATATCACAAACACAATAATTATAACAATATCCTAATAATTGTTAAATGTCTTAAACAAACATTGTGCATGCGTGAAAAAAAAAAAACGAAAAATATTGACGAAATAACGATAAAAAAAACGTGCAAACGTACGCGCACATAAATATATTTTATAGGTACCGCTATAACCTAGGTATATATTTCGGTCAGCCGTATATGCGCGTGATAATATGTACCCGCGGTGCGAACACCCGCGGGCCACTTTAATCCGTCTGGTAAACATTATAATAAATAATAATGTTATAACGACGAAATATGTGATGGGTGTTCGGGTGGGTGTAATCTCGCTCGTGTTTGCCTGGCTCTGCCCGGCGGGACACTCGGATGGCGAAACCCGGTGGGTCGGACGCAATCGACGTTTCGACAAAAATCAATACCGCGAGAGACGTTACACGTTAGGTTAGGTTAGGTATACACGCCGGGCGGATTTTCGCCATTTTCGGTCCGAGATCGTGCCCGAGTCGAGGTTGTTTTATTTCGTTTTTTTCCCCTCGAAAATCGACGACCCAGTTGATGACGTGTCGTAATGATCACAGCGTTCGCGCCTTTTCGGCACAAATTATAAAATGCATTGTTCTCCCGATAGCCAGCGAGATCGAAATCGATCGAACACGTCACAATAAATATTATTATAATTTATAATGCGATGCAACCGAGGCGCTTATCGCGTATAATATTTAATGCACCCGTAGGTACAGAGCCGGGTTTTAAGGGAGGAGGAAGGGACATATTACCCCGGCCTCCTAGGCCAAAATATAAAAATCGCAATATGCTGGTTGTTTCTGTTCAATAATCAAGAAAAAAATATATTCTTTTAGAAAATGTAAATAGTACGCATTATTATAATATTATGTAGTAGTGTGACGCATTGCGAAGGTGATGTATATTGGACGGTTTGCCATTTGATAATGACGTCGACTGCACGAGAGAAAAAAATCGAGAACGGCAAAGGAGGCTGCAGACAAACGTAAAAAAAAAAAAAAAAAAATGTAAGCACGATATTTCAAAGGACTTCACAGTCGAAACTCGCGTGCCAGCTGAGACCCTAGAGTTTCATTATCGCACACAGATACGTCGGGCGAAAAGTTTGCGCGACCATCGGATTGCGACGACGGTGTTGCGCAACCCGCCGCGACGAGGGTCACCTTATCGTCGTCACTCGTCACTTCAGTCGTCGTTTCCAATAGTCGTTTAACGGAATCTGCCGTTACGCGTATAACGCTTGCCAGTAAGTGTGAGTGGGCATAACAATAACGACAATATAGCATTATTATTGTTGTTGTTGTTGTTGCTGTTATACGAAGGATAATCGACACGCGTCTTAACGGTGGTCGCGGCGTCGGCGGTCGGCCTTCAACTTGACACTATATAGCAGTAAAACAGCCATCGTCACGGTGAAAACGCGATGCTCGATCGATTAGGCGGCGGCGGAACTCTGGTCGTTACAACCGCACAATTATTCGAGATATATCTTCGTGCGATATGGTTAAGACCGAGCGTGTCGGTTATTACATATTTGTTATGACGATTATTGTAGTTGTCGACGTTTTCATATTATTATTGTTATGAAGTAGCATCGTCTACTAGGGCTCATATCTACTGTTTTTAACCGAGAAATCAGTATTATACTACACATTGGGTTTTGGTTTTTGTTTTTTTTTTTTTCCAATCCATAGTAAAACCGATATAATGCAAGTCGTATAACGATTTGCATGTAACGCGATGCACCGGGTGGTCATAACGATAATGCGATTTTTAGATTTTACAGTCGTCATAGAAATCGTTTGGCAAACACAACGTAATCGCAATTTAAATTATTTAACTATGTGTATCCAGCATCCTATGTTTGTAAAACAGTAACGATTTGTCTGTTACTCTGTTCACCGCACGACAATGCGACAAAAATTACAGTGCAATTAATGGTTATTTATTCTTAAAAAGTTAAAAGGAGGTTTTACTTTTTTTGTTTTAAATTTAATTATATTTTATTATTAGTTTTATTATTGTATAATATTATAACAACTGTAACTGATTTAACTAAAAAAACGTTAAATTATTTTGTAATAGAAAATTATTCATTAAAATTCGTTATAATCAACTAATTAATAATTATTGTTGTAAATCTGAGATGTTTTGATAAGTCACTCGTGGCTTATGCGGATTTTGCAAAAATATATTTGTTTTTTTTACGTCGGTTCATATATGGACATCTGAGAAAACATTATAATTTCGGTTTCATATCGGCAGATAACATATCGCGGGATATCGGGCAAATAAAAAGCATTATCAGCGAATTCGAGAGGGAAACGCATCATCAATGACGCGCACGCACCGCGGGAGATTCACTTTCGCCTTATTTTTATTTGGTGAAAAAACGCTTTACCGAGTGCCTATATGCTTTCCAGACGAACAGCCTCGTCGGACCGGCTTGAATTATATTATTAATTTTACGCACGTGTGTACCGTAAAGGTACGATGACCCATACCGACTATGGGAAATGGGAATGTATAATATCTGTCAAACAGGTATACACTGTACAAGTTCAGATGAAGATACATTATTAATTTTTTTTTTCCTTATGAGAAATCGCTCTGGAATCCATTTTTTAGACGCACGCGTTTTCGATATATAATATGCAAATAATAATTATTACCGTTAACCGCGGGGCGTATTATAATCCGCGATGTGTGTGCTACAATGCGTTACTCATATATTATAATTTAATGTCCACGTCGCAACATATATTTCGTTTCCGCACATATATTATGATATTGTACGATTGCGTTGCCCAACGCGTTTTAATCAAATAACTTGTAAGGCAATAATAAAGTACCGTTCTAATATTATAAGTGCATCGTAAATCGTAATCTGCATAGAATTCTCATCGCATGATATATATATATATATATATATATTATATAGTACCTGTGGCCGACCGATGTACATATTATATTAATTAAAAAATCGACTACGCCGTTACGTAAATATATCAATTATATCATATAACTATTAATGTAAAAACATTTTTAACATTTTTTTTTTACGAAATACTCATATTATATTATGCGCATATCTTATAAAGATATTTTATGTATACTAGCATGTGATATTGCGATAATGGATTATTGTGTCAATAACTCAATAACCCCAACAAGGTTCACGGCATTGGACCGGCTTTCGTCGGACCAGCCCAAGGATTTGAGTAATGTGTCTGTTGGCCCCACGTTTACAATATACCTATGCAATACCCACTAAGGTTACCAGGTGTATACCTATGCTTTATGAAATGCGTATTACCCGAATTATCGCTCAAAACAGTTATTAAAAATCGCGCCGTCCGCGACTTGTTATAACTTATGATATTATAATAATTATTAATAATAGACGTTTAAACTCATAATATCATAATCCTTCGCGAACCGCCTCCATTGTTGTTATCCTGCCGGTTCATTGCGATCAAGTGACCTGCAGAAAATATGGGTACCACCTGTTTGGTGTCTTGCAAATGATAATATAATAATGATTAATATTATACGTTTTAATCCAAACCGTCGAATAACGTCAAAAATTAATATTCCACTACAAATGTAATGGATTCGTCCGAGAGAAATGAATAATGATTTGATTTACATTTTCCCACTAAATCTACATTTTAAAACTAGAAGATGCTTTACCACTTTCACTCAATATGATGTGACGATGGTTGGGAAATTATCGGTTATTTCATCGTATATATATTTAAAGCAATTTTTATTGCATATTTGAACAAAATTAAATAGATGCTATTTAGGTAATTTTTTTATATTGTGTATACATTATTCTAAACCTATATTACTGCAGTTATTATACAATCGATGGTAGTATAAATAATACAAGTATACTCTTATAATATATATTATGACATAATCCGTTTACCGATCGCACTATTAAAAAATGCGGTTCATTATCATTCATCGTTCACATAATAATAAATCAATCACGCATTGGATATCGCTCTATATTGACTTAATAAAAAAAATAATGATGTACTCATGTAAATAATAATAATATATTGTATACGTATGAACACGGCAGAAATATTTAATAATGAGAGGATTTTATTATTGTCGTTATTTTTTACGATACACATGACCTGCACAGATGGTATATAGCATTATTTTGTATTTTTCTCTCTCACAATGTTCCCTAATGTCCGTAGAATCACACACGCACAAATTATGCACATAATATCATAAATATATAGAGAACGTCATAATAATAATAATATAATGTCACACTACAACTTTTATTCACGCGTCACATTATAATAATAATAATAATGATAATAATACATAAGTGACAGTTTATAATGTGTAAATCATGCGGAAAAAATGCCTTAGGACTACCGAACGAGCGAATAAACGAGTTCGGTTATAGGTCACACGCTGCAGACAAGGTGAGCTTTATGTCTCGGCCACGGTATATATAACCTCCTGCAGAAGTTCGTATTATTGTACAATAATAAGTAATAATTGACACAGATTAAATAGTTTTGTTTTGAAATTAATTACAACAGAACAGTAGTAATCATTACACATATTATTATCATATTTTTTTCGACCTCGATACAATTTATCTCTATACGACCTTGTCGTTAAGGTAGGTTTGTCAATATAATAATTAATAGCTCCGCCGTACCTACTTATATTATAAATCCTTTAAAACGATTTGCACGTCGAATATTAATTATCACAATGGAATTCTGTCCAATTATCTGTTTGTGTAGTTATAAAGACAGGTACTACAAATGGTACCTAACCACAAAGTAAATAATATATAATATTATAATACACCCGCGGGTTACCATTTCCGGGAGTGGTTGGTTTTTCATTGAAATTCATTAAACAATAATTTCAAATTTGTGATACACGTCACTATATTATTATTTGTTGTATAAATACAATATAACTTTGTCGAAACGCCCTTAGCAAGCACGCTATCACAAAGTAATTCTTTATAATTTTTACAATTATATTATTATAAATATTATAATAATTGATCATTGCATATTATATTATTTAGATAATCGTACAGTAAATTATCACGATAATCAATACGATCTGAAAACATAATGGAGAAAAATAATAACAGTTACTATCAATTAACCACGCAGAAATATAATATAATAAAAGCAACAACTAATTTTCAGACGAATAAAAAAATTAAAATATCACTAAGTCGCTGATTTTGTAGAATTGAAAGTATTATCTATGTCGATTTGACGTAACATTTATTTTTGGCATTTCGATTATTCATTTTTTTTGAATACGCCACATAACATGCTAAAATATGTAAAAATAAAAATCGATATAAAACTGATAATTTGTATCGATATGAGCTAATGATCTGTGTACACAACACTAATGAAATATTTCGTAAAAAGACAAGGCAAAAATAAAATATATACCAAAGCATATAAATCTTAGCTCTAAAATATATTCTAATAATCGTGAAATATATGTTACGCATCATTAAAATATTATACAAAACCTCGTAATTCGTATCGTATTATGCACTATGGTCGTAAATATTATAATATAACATGTCTTACCTATATAATATACCTCCTAATCGAAAATTAGACAAAAAGTAAAACTACGCGGTATGCTCGTAAAAAATTATCTCACTGGCTTATATAGTTTTGCTCTATAAGGTCACTGCTTTCATAACAAAGTCATTGTGTAAATATTACGATCATACTACGAGGGTGATATCGGTTATAATTATACAACACGAAAAAAATCATACATAATATAATTACATGCGTCCTTACAATATATAATGTCCTTAAGATTTAAATGCTTATAATATAGTTTCGATTAAATCTATAATATTATTATATATGATATATATTTGCAGCGTGTATATACCTATCTAAAGTATATTATTTATTTATTATATTGCAGGTATGCGGCGATAATATTTAAGTACCGAATTATTGAAAATAATAATAAATGGAACACTCGGATAAGGTCATTGATATATTATTATAAGGTATATATACATCGATCGTATTATTATATATTATATTAGTCGTCCATGATATATATGCGAGTATATATTATATTTATATATGATTATTTTTCAATGAAATCTATCGACCAATGGAGGAAAGTTTCCACGGGAAACCCGACTCTTTGCTGTAGTGCTTGGGAAAGATATATTTGTTTGGATAATATACTATTGCGTTTACATACAATACAGGTAACATGTGTTAATGTATTATATACCTCTAGAATAATAATAATACGTAACGTATATATTATCATTATAGTATTAATAACAATGTATAAATATTATAATTCCAATAACTATATATTATGTGTACAATGTACAATTACATACACTGTACATACACACTTATTGGCGCTGTTCAAGTAACGTACCTGCTGTTACACGTGTTATACAATACGTACAATATAATATCATTATTGGTAAGTCGAGAGAGTAATTGTGATTAACATATAAATATATCAAATTTACATCAGAATAAGTGTGTGTGTGTGTGTGTGTGTGTGTGGAATACGCTCAGAACAGAACACAAACAGATCCCAAGGTATCGTTTTTTACCATCACCTGGATATTATACAATCAGATCACTTTGCTGAAACAATTCCATAGGTAGTAAAATAAACAAGAGGGCATTGATCAAACGACCATTTGCCGGGACCGGTTTTCGTTTATACTTTCATTTAACAATGAAAGTCCGGTTTTTTGTATTTATTATTATTATTATTTAATAGTGTTGGTATATAAAGTGCGTTTCTATTATGTAGCTGGTATATACTCTATATACCTAATAATAGTCATTATATTATTAAACGGCGATTACGGTCCATGAATATATTATTATTATAATGATAAATTTCGATTTCTTACGGTCAACTACACATTCCGGATCACCGTGAAGTATATATATAATATTAATTTATGGTGACACGCACTTTGCAACCTTAACTCAGATGAATCTGACATGTTCAATATATGTCGTAAGTAGGCACAACTATAATGTATATAGTAATTATTTAGCAGTGGCCTGTAGCGCTAGGATATATAATATGTACACGTGCAGAGCGGCTTAAGACCTTTCAAACCTTCGATAAAAAGAGTGTCATTCAAACGCATAATTTTTGTCATTTCAGTCTTAAATAATATAATAATATGCGTATGACGTATAATATTCGATTTACGCGATCGCAATATATCGATCAAATATCGCGCGAATATGGGACTTTATTAATAGTCTCCTATTATCGTTCCTCAACCTCATGTGTCATCGGCTTTCGCTCCTTATAATACCTAAATCTATGTGTTCCTCATCATTAAACTTGATGGTTAATCAGATTAGTATAATCTAGTGTTTTTCGACGATGTTCCTCGAACAATATCGTAAAAATCAGATGGACAACCAAAATCGAGATGCAGATTGCTACTCGTGCTTCGAATATTATTTAAGTATATAATAAATCTACAAAATAAGTCGATACACGATTCGATGACATTGATATAATACCTGGTCACATACACATGAAAACAAGTGCCTGATGATAACATAATCTATAACGATATCAAATTTAGTGAAAAAAAAGTGTTCCTATTGATTATTAATCCAATGGTTCATCGGTTAGAAAACTAGATTAACTGCATCAAGTTTAATGAGGAATAATACACGCGGTTTATTTAAGCCGCTATATTTATAATTATTATACAGCTATATATACCTACATCATAAATCACCAAAATATATTATATCATGTCCGTCACTCGGATTGCACGCGTTACGATGACCGCGCGGGACTAGGCCCACATAATAAACGAAACGTTTCGCGTGCTCGCCCCGACTTAAACCTATATAGCAGCAGGTAAGTACGTGTGGGCACGCTTGTATGATATATAGGTACCTATATGCTTACGATATTCGCCCGTTGACAATAACCGTTACGCAACGCAGCGTTGCAAATTAGACAAGTGCAGTAATGGTAATAACAATAACAACAATAATAATATGTGGTCTACGGCGAGATGATTGATTGTGTTTATCGCAACCGCGACGTGCAGCGTATATGACGTGCCACAACGTCGCGGTCGTCGTGACAAAAACGCTAGACCAACGTTGAAGTCTCCGGCGACTGCTGCTGCAGTGCTGTAGTTATATTATCATATTATTATTATAATACCGCGATGATGACGTATATAATACGTGCGTACAAGACGGCGTGACAAGTGGGTACCGCGAAAACGTAGCGAATGTTATAATAATGTAATTGTTATGGAGTGCAATACTTATATATTATATACGAATTGAATAGGCACGTAGAGATTTTTGTTATAAAAAAAGGGCTCGAAAGGAGCTTTTATAGGTATCCTCCTGTTCGTCGCGGTATAGCATATAGTTGGTACCTAATATGTTATGATATAGCTGGAGGATTTTACACGGTTTTACACAGAATTCACACTTTATAGGTACCAGCTTCTATCTGTTTACTGCTGTGACGATAATACAACGTTATATTATCTATATGCGTATTTCGTCCCTCATCGTCGTTCCGGTATACGAACCGACTATATAGCGTCATCTGTTCTCCGTGTTACGAAATTCTAAGCACGAGGTGAGTAGTTCTACAAATATATATATATATATATATATATATATTATAGCACGCGCGCACGATATATATAATTGTCATCGGAAAAAATCTCGCGCGCCCAACTCCGTGAAGACCGTGAAATGATAAACCGTCCGTATCGTGAATAAAAAAAATATATAGGTATCTAGATATATACGCGGTAATGATCGGTGACGTCGATGTCGCCGTCGTACTTATATATATTACAATTTATAAGTGTGTGTGTGTGTGTATAATATGGTGTACTATATATATAAATAAATATGTATGTATATGTTTATGTTTTTATAATATGTAATATGCATTATCCACTGCAGTGGAATGTCGTCCGGCTACGGTGAACGTAACGACCCCGGAGCTACAATATATATATAGTATGCGCAAATATCTATAAGTACTATGGCCATTGCCGGGACCGAAGTCCGTCGCCGAAGCTGCAGAAGTTATATATTATATATATATTATTATTTACATTGATATATATTTATACAAATCTTATAAGATCGTGTCCCGCGAGCTGTATATATTATAAGAAATTCGAACAGGTTTCGTCATCATAATATATATTATGATAATATTATATTGTATTAATATGCTCACGTATATTTAATGTGTGTGTGCGCCGATTTTGTAACATTATAATATAATTTGCTTACAATATATATATATATATATACTGCACCGCAAAAAACACACATGACAGCACACATATATACCTATTATATATTGATTTATATATATATATATATATATATTATATTGAATAAGGGCGTGGGTGATCAAGACGAATATTTTGTGGCCGAAAGTCTATATAGTGATCAAAATGTCGACATATCTGGTCGAACACATTTTTGATCGAAAAACATGATATCGAAAATTCTCGAGTGATCGAAATGTCATGTGGTTGAAATATGTATGTTATGGTCAAAAAATATATGTTTTGAAGTAATTAATTAAAAAAATGCATACAAGTAAAACATGTTAAGTTTAACGTTTTAAGAAATTATTAAGTAAAAATAAAAATTTATAAAATATTAAAATAATCAGTAGAAGCGTATTAGTATAATTAATTTTTATAAATGAAATTATTTATATTTAATAACATTCCTCCGTGTGGTTGGTAGGTACAATATCAATATTCAAAATATAAAAAACTTTATTTAATCGTTGTTACAAAAATATGTATACAATATTTGAACACACCGATATAATTTACTTCGACCATATAAACAAAATATTCGATCACATATTTCTGATCACTAAACCATATCGACCTGAAAATGGCTTTCGACCAAACGACTCGCACCGATCGAAAATGCGGGCAAGCGTAATTGTGTGCAGTGTGTAACATATGTGTCATTTGCCGAGTGCGCCGTTTAAACTAAAATATAGATCGAGATATATGATGATGATGATGATGATGATAGAAATAAAAACGTCCTAATAATAAAAATATACATTATACATTATACACTGCAATCTCTGTGTTGTATACATAATATTATAATAAAGTGCAGATCCGAACGTGACGGCGTGAAAATCCGCTACCGATGTAACGTATATTATAAAAAAAACTCGTTGCACAATAATAATTTTATAGATACATTAGGTATTCGGCGGCAGCGGCGGGTATTTACACGCAGATAATCGCAACGATATTATGTTATTGGATATTATTTTTTCAAATTCTTTTTCGTAGGTCTCGTTTATACGTTATTATTTATTTAAGTATACCGACTGCAACGGCAGTGTTGTGACGTCGTTGAACACACAACACACACCCACCTACAAGTCTCCGCGAGTCCAAGGACGGGTCGTGAAAACCGCACGAAATCGAAAACGCGATTTTCGCCGCGTGTCGCGCCCGTCGGATTTTTTTCTATTTTTACAATATTTGGTTTTGTAACGAGTCCTTCGGAATTATGCCGCCGAGCATTGTGGCGGGGCATCACGCCGCTCGCGATGTGCACGTGCAAAACGATCGATTATGATGTTATTTCAATATACGTTTTACCATGATATTATGATAAATCAGTATTTAAATTGGCCAACGCGAAACGCCGTCGACGAGACGTTCTCATGACCACACTGCACACGTATAATATGATATGAGTCGGTGTACAGACCGTAATGTATACCTACAGTAAAAGTGACCAAACTGTTTTTGATCTGCTGAGAATATATTATTACTTTTCGACTAACGTAAAAACATTTTTTTTTTTTTATTATTCTCAAGTCTATTTTGTTATTAATATTAATAATTAACATAATACACACACACACACATATATATATATATATATATATATATATATATATATATATATATATTTATTTATTTATATAATAACAAAATTAAAATGTAAAGTTATCTAAAACCGACAAATGTTTCACGTCGTTAAAATCTAAATAATTTTGAAATAAATTAACATAATATTATTATACTGTTAGTCTATAAGAGCGTGTTATTGTATATCGTATGTTGGCCACTTAATTATAATCTAGATAACAGTCACTATTATACTGCTCTAAATTATCGTGTAACTATAAATTATTTAGTGTATAATTTTTTTTTAAATTTTTCATAATATACTTGATTTAAAATTCAAACAAGTAGTTTTTCAGTTATTAAAATGTTTAAACTAAGAACAATTATTGTCCTTAAAAATGGTATTACAAAAATATAAAACATATGTAATATTAGATCTAGACCATTTTTTTAATTTTTAAATATTGATAGATTAATATTAATTACTGAAATTTTCAAATTTCCATAGCCCCCATATCATCGAAACCCGTTATATCATGGACATATTATACTTAAAGTATCTACACAAAGTTCCAAAGATTATTCGTTTGAATTTTAATTTTGATACGTCAAAGTTGCCAGAAAAATTATCCGCTTAATAATTTACAGTTAAAAGAGGTTATCGTTTGTTTAAGTTTATATCTTCGCGGAGCACTCCTCGAGTAGTGGAAAAATCTCAATAATAATTTTAAAATACGACGTTCGAGAATACAAAAATCAGAATTTGAAAAAAATTGAGTGAACGTGTTCGGCAGAATCGCCCTGTACATACTAATAGTAGGTATAGGTAAAGCACATATAAAATATACCGAAATAAACGCGTAACGATACATATTTTCACGGATGTTATTATTGTATATTATATAATATGTACAACAACAATTGTCGTGGTCGTGAATATAATATATAAACGTATAAATTATGCATAATAATATATATAGTACGTTCAGATTGGGAAACGTGCGCGCGAACAATCCGTTTTAACGAGCACCTAATTTCTCCTGCTCGTTAATCCGATGTGTACGCGTCATCCGATCAATATGATATAAATAAAATAACGAATGCTAATATGTAATATAGGTAGGTACAATACATGTGCCCATAATTGTATTATCGCACACGAAATCGTCGAATAAAAAATCGTGTCCGCAAACGTATTTATAACGATCTGTTATAATATATAAGCCGCCGCCGATGGATTTGCAGATCAGATGAGAATAAATCAAATTATTATTATTATTATTATTCGCAGGTTTCGTTTTAATTTACGATATACCGAGGTACCAGCTGTGTACACGATGCAGGTGGTTACAACTCTGCACATGACGGGAAAGTCTGCGCGGCGCAGTCGTAGTCGGTTTCCCAAAAATCTCATTAGACAAACGCGAAGTACCTATACAGGTAATATATTATTAAGTAATATTATATATTGCTTTCCGCGGCTTCCGAGCGCGAAATCTCGTTGAAATGCATCACGCGAGCGTTAGATAATTTATAATTTATATTTTAAATATCGTACTCAGGGCACGATCATTATTTTCGTATAGACGTTTAGAAAAATTGTAGTTTAAATTGTATTCGTCGACGTCAGTAAAATATTATGAATTATCCGTGAGGTCTGCAGCCATTCCGACAGCTTATAGTAGATTATACACAGCAGTCTTGTGTAAAATATCCGAATAAAAATATTTTAAAAACCCCAAGTATAACTGTAAGTTTTTGTTATTTCAATTAGTGTGTAGATATTATTGCATTTTCATTTATCAGTATTTTGGGAAAATTTTATATTTAAAACGCTCGTAAATATAATATCTCGATTCAAAAAAATTATTATGATGTAATAAAATAACTAATAACACCCAACTGTATACAATAAGGAAAAATAAAATAAAATATGTTTTAAAATAATATTCTCAAGATATTCATAAATGTATTTTGAATATATTTTTTGCAGAAAATCATTCTGTAAAGACTACATTTTCATCGCTACAATTTTATTATCGTACCTATGCATATTGTATTATATTACGCACCACTGCAAGTCTAAAACGTTTCATTTTATTAAGATTTACGGCGATGATAATGATACATGTCGCGCACGCCGCCGTTTCGATTCGTACAATAATTTTATAATGTTATACTAATAAAAATGTGCCAAACATTTAACGGGAAAGGTAACTTTTCCGATTCGCGCGGGTCGCTCGAAAAACGTTTCACGTTTCCCGATGACGTTTGTTTCAAATAAAAAGACAGGCTACTATGATTATAATGTTGATAATAATAATATATATAAGTCACTGATAAGACAATAATATTATGGCGTCGTCAACCAAAAATTTTTCTCAAAATAATATTATAATAATATTTTATTAATATTTTATAGTGCTTCTATGAATTTATCAAATACGCAGATGATAAAATAGCTGAAATTGATATCTACCTAGCTAAAGTTTAACTTTACCTGATTAAAATAAAATAGGTATCTATGTGACATCTAAAACTCTCGAACAGATTTTAAAATTTACCTCTTAATTATTTCATTTAAATATTTTGAGTATACATTCGCGAGATAAACGTACCAAATATATATTTTAATATACAAAAAAAAAGTACTCGTTAATGGTATTCTAAATACTTTTATCGAATGTATTTGTATGTTTTATATTCAAATATTTTCAAAAAACAGTAATTTTCGAATACGTGTAGATATTTGAAATACAAACGATACCTGCAAGTATACACAAAAAAAAAAAAAAATACGCGTATTCTCTTCTGAATTATTATTGAAAAGCATTCTCGACAACGCCGCGAGGTACCTATATACAATAATATACTTTGGTGCGTTCGTCTGTACACAATAATATGTAATGCAGTGCGAAGAATGAGGTCGCATCGCATAATATTATATATTATAATTATTATCGTACGTCGTGTACACACAATATTTTTTTGTCATGAACTCCGCGGACTTGCGACGCTCACTGCAGCTCACAATCATAATAAATGTGCAGCGTGCGCGCATAATAATATTCGTTTCACCTACCTACCTAAATGATAATATATACATACATAAACTTGCGTAATTATAATAAGCGTGTACACCTGTATATATATTATAATATACATAGCAAAACACGACGCTTTCCTATTCGCACACAGACGACGACCGAGTGAGTGAGCATTATTAATAATCGAATGCAAATTTTATGCGTCCGCCCAAACGGTTTCGCGGCGAGTGTGTTTATTAGGTATGTCATTGTGTCGCAAAGTTTTCCTCTCCTCCTCCGACGTCTCAATGGACGAACGCGATCGTAACGATAATAATAATTATAATATTATATAGATCATCAGGGGTCTCCAAACTTTTTGATTCAAGTTTATGGATAATGTTTATAATAAATATTAGAACATAATATTTTTGATGCACACGATTTTACATAAAATACTTACAGTGCACGTATATCAAATATTTTATATAATAATGCTTTATAATTAGGGCTGGGATTTCGATGAACTTTACATTGTTTTCCAAAACTACATGCGCGATGCTCGTTTTATAACATTTCGTGTATTTTTGAATCATAATAAGAAGTTATTTTTTTTACATTTTTTGGGATTTTAGAGCATTTAATACTAAATTCCAGTTTTTTTTTAATTCTATTTAATTTTAGGGTGGTGCAAATGCACCTTCCCCACCCCTTTGCAGTATTATAGAAATATAAGTGCAAACCGTATATAACCACTTGCATACATGTAACGAATATGTCTTTGTAAGAAATCTCCATTAAAAAATTTCCAATCGAGAAATTTCGTAAACATTTGATGGGCGGTAGATATAATAGTATAGTAGTTGTATCGACGAGCGTATTCGTCGAAAAATAAAACGTAAATGCGATTTCCGAAAACAATAATATAATATATAATTATTATCGTCGTCGTCGTCGCACGTCGTCGGTGTGTAAAATTCTCGGACGAGTCGTTTTAAAGAGTATACTCACTCTGTGTGAAATATCAGCTCGTCTCGAGCACATCTGTACGAGAACTATTCACAGCCATATTATAATACATCGCACACGTATTATCAAATATTCGATTTCATTCTGCGGCGTGGTATACGTGTGGTATACGCGGTGTCGTATTCATATAATTGTATATGCATACAGCGGAAGTCGTCGTTATTACAATATTATTATTATTATTCGTACGAAACGTTTAACTTTTTCTTTTTCGCTTCTCCCCCGCCACGCGTGCCGCATTATTTTGTGTATATTATTTTCTGTTTAGCAAAATATAAAAAAAATCCCATCGTCCTCGTCGATCCATCGACAAGATCGTTCCGGACGTACCTGTATAATTATTATTATTATTATTATTATTATCTCGTTTTCGAAAAACTTATAGTCTTTCGTATCGCGCGCGTTACGTGCTGTCTAATAATAATAATGACATTGCAGCATGTCTGTCTTTGATTTGTGTCACAAATTACTAATTTTTTTTATAAATCAAGAGTGGGCAGGATAAAGCATAATATTATGAATTATTATAGTCGCGTAAGTTTGCTGTTAACAACTCAATACAATAATATTGAAAGCATCACGATAATAATTCAGTTTATTGCAATTAAATCTGAATCGATTGCAGTGAACATTTCCAAAGACGACGTTCTTCGGTTATTTTTTGAATATTATGCACACGATTGATTTGTTTTACACGTCTTCGAGAATCCGATCGCGGAAATCGGTTTTTTTTTATAATTATTATTTATTTAGACACGCGTGAAATGCATACTCGTACTTATATACAGGTATAGTAATTACATTGATTTTCGTGCACGTCAAATTATTAACGTAAAATAATATATATGCGTGCGATGTGTACTCCGAAGTTCCCGAAGATTTTTCAAAAACACACATATTATTACGTTATATGACACGAGATGAGTATTTCCGAAACCGAAGATAATGCATAACAGTCAATATCTTATATACATTTCACGTTGTCCAATCTTCTTTTGTACGTTCTCGTCGTCGTCGAACATTAAGAATAATTTGCGCATTATTGAAATAATTCAAAATATATTGCTGAGACGTTAATATTATAATAATTCGCATGATGGCGTGGATAATGACGAATTGACGATTTTTTTTTCGTTTTTCGTATTCTGCTTTCGCAACAATGAGTCGGCGACCTCAGACAGGCCGATGATCGCGTAATAATTATAATAATAATAATAATAATATAATGGATACAAAAAAAATGTATTTTTTTATTTTATATAAAATTATCGGAAAAATTAGTTTATAATAGATTTATGCAGATTGTATATTTAGTTGTCGTTATTGTACAACGATAACAAACGGCTGCCTTGACATAGAATAGAGCATATATCGCGGTTGAGGGATCTCGGAAAATTTGCTCCGACGACGACGCTATTTACCACATACCTACAGGTATAGTAATAATTATACGACTGTGTACAGGTAATATCATTAATATTTTAAACGTTGAATTAAATTTGGTTTTCTTCTTCGCCCGAAACAATTATAATTACTACAACGACGCTTTCCCACGCGAGCACGCCAAAGAAAACCAGTACAAAACGTCTCCGCACATATTACGAGAGAGAAAGAGAAAGAGAGCGCACGTAAAATTAAAATAATATAATATAATTATTGTAACTGTTTTCGCTCTCGCCCGACTCGGTGTCTCGTCAATTAAACGCCCACGATTTAATATGATGATAATATTATAATATATCATATTGTATTATATGGGTGGACGTTTAAATATTTGGTGCTCAGCACTCGATGACGGCGCTTGCTCGCGGGTTGCAGAATCCAAAAACAATGGCGTTAAAATATGATAACGGGCAGCGAAACATCGTGACTGGCGCTATGATATACGTCGCGATGAATAGATTATTATGATAGCGTATAATATAATAACAATGCGATATAATATGACGGGCGCCGCATTGGGTTTTTCGAGTGGTCCGCATGCGTCTACCTCCATAATATATCTAGCACTATTGTGGCGGTGCACATTACTATACACAATATCGTAGATTATGTAGATTCGTATATCACGGACTAAGTTATCCGCGATGTACATCTCCTATAATACGGACTGCGCTGGGACCCCCGTCTGATATGTCGGTATGATATTATGATATTACATCATCGTGAAATGTAATACGATGTTACATGACGACCGAGTTCGAGTGCGTACACTTAGGTATATACACAGGAAAATAATAATTATTATAAATCATGTAAATAGAAAAACCGGGAGGAAGGTGATATTGTTCGTGAGATTTTGCGACCGTGGCCGAATTTACTGCGCTGCATTGTGCATTTGTGCTGCAGTCCCATCTCGCTCCGGTGCGATCCGCTCTTCACGTGTACATCATATTCATCTTCATTCGCTCGAGACGACGATCGACGCGGCGACAACGACGATCGAACAAACCGCAAGTTATGTGTGACGACACACCTCATCGTTGTCCCGTATTATTATATTATAGTCATATTTCACACATAATGATATAATATTACATAGTTTCGTCGCCAAATAGTTTCCGTTTCCGTTGCGCAGACAATATAATATACCGTCACGTATAATATTGTATTATACTTTATTATAATTTATTACAGTATTACGATCAACGCGCGCGAGGCAGGGGACTGCGAGACAATAGTTTTAATAAGCGAACTTTTTGAGCATGCACATTAACCGCAGTCGCAGCATACAGAACAAAGCGGCCCATTATTTTTTATAATCGACCAAAACAAATTTAATCAGCCAAATTTATTTATTGTATCATACTGCGCGCAAGAAGACTGTATTACTAGTGTTACTATTGCAATGTAGGCTATAACGATATATATATAGTTTGTGGTTTCGACTTAGCAGGTACAACTTCATCGACTGTCTAATGGGAAAATATCTTGGTTCATTCCATCTACTTGCATTGAAATGCATAATGAATCGCTCCGTCCCAAATGTGAGACTATATAACTATTGCACCGCGCCTGTGCGCTTCGGTCGTCTGCATTAATGTATCTATTGCATCGCTATAATAATAATGCAGTTATATTGCCGATGCATCGGCGTTCACGTATTTGCTGTTTGCCAGAGAAACAATCCGTGTCACACATTTGCCACGCCCTTGCAGCAGGATCGAAGGCTGTGCGACCGCGGCATTGTAGTAGCTGGTATATATCCACATCGTTATTGGTATATATTTGCACGTGTGTACCGGCGGCGTTTGTGGATCGCAATCGGCCGATCGGCGTGTGATTGATGATGTATGGGAGAAAATAAATCTCCTACACGCTATACGCGCGTGTAATACACATAATATAATCATGCCAAAGTATATTATACAACCAACTTCTGCTGCAGTATAATAGTATAGCCGCTGCTTGCATGATAATATCTTACTATAAATGCAGGCCGTCCGCCCGCGGATTGTGGCGTTAAAAAATTTTTAAAAACTGGTAAAAAGCGATCCGAGTGAGGCGATTGTTTTGTACGCCCTCGGTCAGCGTAGTGTTTTTGTGTGATGTTATAGCTGGTACGCTAAATGGGTCGCGCAATTCGGACGCGCGTCGGACCAGGTCGGGTGATAGGTTAACAACGCGTTCTAAACCATAATATAATGTAATACCTAATGCGACGTTGTATATACCGCCGACATCATCAAGTATACAGCTACTGCAGTGGGCTAAAAAAAAAACGGATTCGAAGGTTTCTCTTTTTCGAAAAAATGTGCTCTCCACACTATGGTTTTCTCATAATTTTTCTTAAAATTTTTGTTTCTTGTACTGTTAATAACACGCGAGTTGCAGTTACAACACGACTATGCAAACAACAATAATTCGGGGCAACTACAACTGCTGTACAAGTTGTGAGCGATATTACATGAATATAATAATCACTACAACTACAGCGCTCGAGTGAAACCGCCGCCGACTATTATGGGAAAAATAAAACATAATAATATTATGTGACGACGGGTTGTATATAATAATGGGTACGTGTGGGTGCAGTTGTATAAGTCGTGTATTGTAGATATGGGTATTAATGGAGGATAACGTCTGCATATTTCCGAGAAATCCGATATTTTAAGAACCGTGTAGTTTGTGTTTGGCTCCTTTAATGGACCGACCGATGACTCGACTGTTATTCTTTTGTTCGATTTGTCCCGAAGGATTGTTTCTAGTCGTATTAATAATATAATATATCCTGCCTGTGCAGAACGAAGGAGTGAAATTGAGCACATTATATACATTTATACGTTTGCAGGTGATTGCAATTATTACTGCGCAAATTGTAACATAAATACCTGACGAATAAAAAAAGAAGATAACGTAATAAAAGTTAAACGTATATGAAAATTATACGGACAATAAATAATTTAAGAATGACTCATCATGATATGCCTGAAAATCCCTAGAAATAATATTTTGAAAAATGTTATTACGGTTCAAAATAATTTACTCCAAAAAATATTGATATTCTAAAAATTGTATAAAATAAACCTCTTAACTTAGAAAAATGTTTTTACCATCAACACTTTTCTTACAATCAGATTTATAAATCAGCTGTTTTTAATTAAATTTATAAAATGAAAGATTGTATACTTTAAACACGTATTGCGCAAGTGTCGGTATATATTGCATGCTTCTATATATATAAAAAAATGTGAAAATATTGATTAGAACAAGAATTATTTCATTAGTAGGTTCTTTTTGTTACATCACATTATATATTTAGACGAAATACGCGCGCGTGACGTAACACGCAGCTAAGCTCTCTGTACATCGCGTCCTCAAGTCATCCTTATAACCTGCGCAGAACAATAGCTGCTGCCGCGACGACCTACGTAATTATTCGGTTCACAGTGTCTTTGCCAACGCCGCCACCGACTGCTGTCTATTTAGACGTATGACCACAAACGACGGCAAAACCTAATACCTAGGTATCTGGTATATATATTATACGTTTTATTTTGTTTGTCAATATCGTTGAGGAATTCACAGCGCGACGAACAGGTGATAGCTGCTGGTAGCCTCTAAAAATTCGATAATCGCAGCACATCCACCGTTTGGTACGCTATAATGGAATAATTTAAAATTTCTAAATTGTTTTAATAATACGTTTGAAAACGTTATGAAATTTCCAATTAAAAAAATTAATCAATGCCCGTTACTTAACCGCGCGTGTTCGGCTGCAAGGTTTTTTTAATAAATATCAATTTGGCCCCCCGTGTTAATTGCAAACATACCTTTTATTACACGCGCACATATTTATTATTTGTATATAGACCTGTGCGTGTGTGTGTGTAATATGTCCATGTGAACGAAAAAAGCGTATAATTGTTGTAATAAATATGTCTGTACATTGTATATTAATACGTTCGACGTGTTAAAACGATATTTATGTAATAAAATAAATAATATACGCATCACGTGTATACGAGTATGACAGTGAGGAACAATATATTATGAACATTTTAGCGATGATTGGTTTTAATTTTCTCAGGAATAATCAATTCAATTATCTCGTTTTCATGGCGATGTGGTTGTGGTATATAACATACAAAAATGCGTATAAATATTTCTTGATTATTATTATTATACAGGCCGTTTACCGCGGTTATATACGCGATTGTGTGTGCGATCGTATGCGAGATTAAGAAAGACAAGTATGAAATATCTCTACTCAAACAATGGAGTATAATATTAAACTGTTATTATAACGCGTATCGCGTTATTGAATATGATTATTATTATTATTATTATTTATCGTCTCGACTATATGGTCGTATTTCGGCGTTTAATTTATAATATTATATTTACTATATGATACGCGGAGATCAGATCGGATTTCGTGTGGGATTTTCGTTTGAATATTTAAGTATGCACACACACACACACACACACACACAATATCGCCACATATATTATATATATATTACTATATGACCATATATATTATATATATATGTAGGTCTGTCCGAACGAGCGAAAGGTTAATTTTGCAATTTCACAGGCCGCGGCGCCCGAGGCTAATAGCCACACAGATGCTTATAGATAAACAAACATAACAATATTCGATTAGTAGCGATTTCGTCAACAATAACCGGAGTGAATCCCCGCCGGCCAAAACCAAAAAAAATAAATAAATAAATAATCATAATAGCCCGCTATAATATTATTATAACATAATATGTTATACTATAAACGAGTTTGTGTGCGTGGTTTACGGGTATATGCAGTAACGTCCTCGAGTGTAAAATCTAAAAAATATAGGTATGAACATGCATAGAACGCGTTTTTCGGGGCTATACCTATACCGCAGTGCTAAATATTATATAATCATACACGTACCTATACCCATAATATGCATTGCGTAGGTACTCGGATAACCGAATCGACGAAAATCGACGTAAATATACGACTTGAGGCGTGTGCCATAATTTTATTTATTTACTTTTCGAAAATTCGAATAATGCTACTCGTCCGATCAATATAAAACCTATTGCATCCCTTTTACGCAATAAACATTCGAAATAATAATAATATGTCCGATATTTTTATTTAATTTTGCGTTTTGTAAAATTTACGGGCTGAATTCACGTGTTTCTCGGTGCATACTATATATAATATGGGTAGGTAGGACGACAATATTCCATCGTGACGTGAAACGATTCAAACATGATTGTAATGTAATATAATATAATAAAAATATGTGGATGGAAAAATATAGGTCATCGGAGACTTGAACGCTCTATAATCGCGGTGATCCGATATCGGACGACATTGACTCGACCCCGCGACCACTGCACTACATACATAACACGATATTATCGTTACCTATAGCCATATAGATCGAAATTCAAGGATCGTTGATTGACTTACAGGTGCGTACCTATATTATGTATCGGCGACTGTGCCTATACGGCTATACCGCGGTGTAACGATTATATATATTTATAATTTCTTTTATATTAGCCGCGCGCAGATTGTCTACATATACCAGCGGTTTCCAAACTCAGGATCGGGCGTGTTTTTACAATGAGTCTTGGAAAAATAAATAAATTTACATTAGTTTTATAGCGATTGTGTGAAATTTATTTTTTTCAAAACAATAATATTAACTATTCAAAAATGTTACTATGAAAACGCTGATTTTTTATTAAATTGTTTTTCACTTTTCGTTACTATATTTAACGTTTAAACAGTAACTATTGTAATAGTATAAACTATTATAGCAAATAAAAATAAACGGTTAGTTTATTTATATATAATCTGGATCACAGAGAATTGCAAAAAGGTACTTACACTTTAGGGTCACGATGAAGAAAGTTTGGGAACCATCAGTCTCTATGGTTGTATCACCTATGCCTGTAAATACAGGTTGATCCTTCTAATTATCTATATACGCTCATTATTTCGAAAACAAATAATATTTTTTTTTACATAATTTAAAGTCATAAAAATAATATTTTTTAAGTTTTTTGCTCATTCGAAATTCTGTTTTCATAAATCGAAATATTCGGTACCTGCGAGATATTAGATTGTATAAAAATGAACATTGTCGACACAAAAAAACAGTGAAAAACTTACAAGTTATAAGGATAAGATACATCTGACCAAAAACTGTCGTTGTTTTTCAATGACATCAAATTATAATTATGAAAAAATGATATTTTGAAAAAAGCCAATTCTTTTCAAAATAATCGGTGTAGACATGGCTCATTAAATGGATCACCTTATACACGCGATAAACATCATTATTACTCTTTTCAAATGATAACGATACGTGTATAGGTACATATTATATTTTAACCAAGTACGGTCTGCTCAAATGTATAGACAAGTATAATATGGTACACCAATAATACACAAGTACATCATCTTTTTGATTCAAACGCATTTATAATGGACATCTGTTGTACGTTTTCATCGGTCGCGTCTGTATAATATTCAATTTTTTTCGACCGCATTACAATAATATTATTATAATAAAAAAATATTGTAAACATTATTGTTATGTATTGCATCCACCGCGATGTGACTATGTATACACATCTAAACTATTATTTGACTTGCGCGGGAAGGTGTTGATTAGGGTTGCCATCTACCCTCCTCCACTGCCGTCACATAATGTTAGCCTCTCTTATTTTACGTCGGGTGTGACTATGTGATGGTGAATATACGATGACCCTATGTATAATTGTGTTGAGGGCGACTGGTGCAACATTAACTGCTCGAGGCAGTTCAAGGGTGAGGGAAGGGATTTGTATAAAAATAAGTTAATTTTGAGGTACCTCAAAACCCGTCGTAATCAAACTCAAATAAATGACGTATGTTATGCGCGAGCGTGCGCGGAGACTTTAACGAGCAGTCCCGAATTCGCAGCGGTGTAAGCTTATAGGTATAGGTATATCATACCTACGTATGATATTACGCGTGTACCTATATAATAAATATGGTATAATACATTATTATTAAAACGTCGAAATGCACGTAAAATAGTGAAAGTCCAGTTTTTCACCAATATGACTTCATCCGCGACTGTACATATTATATACCTACGGGTACAATATTTTGTACGTATGTGCACACGCGTTCATAACAAAATGTGAAATATGGCTGCTGGGCACGTAATAATATATTATAATAAAACAAAATAATATAATATTTTACCGGTCGATACGCGTTTACTCTTTCCTGCGCTATAAACTGTGCGTTTTTATTATTAGAAAATGTATTTGCATCTTATTTCTTCTTCTTCTTCTTCTTCTTCTTCTTAATAGCCCAATATTTGATAAATAATTATATTATAATATTATGGAAATGTGCGCAATATATAATGGCTATATTATCGTGCGTGCTTGTTGTATAGAAATAAGTACCTATGTTTAATATACGGATGGTTTACAAAATGCGTTACGGTTTGCGAGAATATTTAAATGTTCCGAAATTTTTTTTTATTTTTCTATTTTTACTTTTCTAACTCTAATTAGGTAGTTGTAATTATTCAATTAGGATTTCTATTATTTTCGCAAGTAGTTATTTACGTAGAAGCGTGTAACGAAAATAATATACGAGTAAACAAAAAGTACCTCAGTATTCTAATTGTATGCTATTATAATTACTTATAGAATATTGTTTTTGCTTATATACCGTATTATTATTAATGTACTGAAATTTTATAATTATACAGTGTTCTTAAACGCGGTATAAAATTTTATTCTAAGAAATGTCTGTTGAGTAAAATAACTTAGGATGATTTTTATAGGTAAAATATCAAATAGCGTCGAAAGACGATTATACGATTGGTATTATTTAATAGTTATGAATCGTGTGAAAGTTTCTATTTTTATTTATTAGTATTTTTGCATAAGTTTTTTTAACGTCATAATATTATACGAATATAAAAATCATTTTGGCTATTACTTTTATTGCCGATTATAATTATGTATATGTATGCGCGTCTAACAATTAAATTCACCAAAACCAAAATTGTTGCGAAAACTTTTTCAATTTTAATGCGTTTGAATTGCTATTAGTTCATTAGAAAAAAAATAATACATATAATAATACGATCGCCGTGGTTTTACTGAACTGCGAAATCACTGTACACACTTACGACTCTCGTTTTATAACATTCTAACCTTATACGTCGGGAATATTGACAAGAGAAAAGGTGATGTAGGTGATAGGTTCACTAATGCACTAGCTATAACAATGCAGTAAATATGTGATTGACATGCAATAATAGGATTTAGTGATATGGTGGTATAAGACAGAATTTCAAATTCTTTTGCTCGACCAATCTATTATAATATATAGATACCATATGCACCGTATGCTATGTCGAAGAAAAGAATATACCATTAAAATATTATGCAGGTGCAGCGTGAGAATCTTTTCGCCTAATAATCAAAAAAAAATCAATTTCTAATCGCTGAAATATTGCTAACGGTTACGATGTTGATTTACTAGACAAACAAATTTTAAAAACTAACCAATTTTTTTTTTTAACAATTTATAAATGTATTTTTCGGATTATGTTTTGTATCACAAGAAAAATATTTCACTTAAAAGCTCACATTTCATACCAATCGTAATTTTATCCTCATGTTCATCATTGATCATATTATATATACCTAATAATATATATCTACTTAAATTATTACTTCTCAAATTTTTTTTTTTAACGCATTTATGTACTCAATATTGGACATTTATTAACATAACGTTTTAAATACCAAAAAATTCGAAATCACTTAATTATCGAAACTTATTCAATATGACGGTTCATAACCGTATTTAATGTCGTTTTCTATGGTATATATATAATGATGGCTGTACAAAATAAAGCAAACAATATTCTAAATAATAAAAATACGAAGGATCAAATGAATCAACAAGATCTTTCGTAAACATTTTTTACAATTATCAAGTATATTAACCATAAAGAATTTATTTTTAATTACTAATCATTTTTTTCTTGGTAAGTTTTAATGTTTCGAACGTCTTAGAATTATTTAAAAAAAAAATAAAAGAAAAATGTACGGAATTTGTATTCCGTGTAAATAGTAATCGTTAACCAAAAATTACACATATGTACGTGCTACAAAATTGTTCCAACTCGTTATAGAAAACGGTCGAGTCATAATAATAAACGCGACAAATAATAAATATTGTTGGCATTAATTTTTTAATTCATAATATATTTAATTAGGGCTAGGATTTATATATATATATTTAGCAACTTCTGATTACTGCTTTTATTTGAAATATTCACGAATCACGTTATAATGAATCAAATGGTGGTTATGCTATTTTATATATTTTTGCATATTTTGAATAAAATGCAATTTATTGCATAATTCAACAATAAACAACTAAAGTGCATGTGGTGGTCGGTAAAAAAAGAAAATAGAACAATATCAATAAAAAATATATATATTCAAGTATTTATCTAAGTATAGTAAGTATGTAAAATGTAAAAACGGAAGTAATCTAGATTAAGATTTTAACTCCTGAAGAAATCGAAAAATTGAAGAACGCAAAAATTACGTTATGTGATTATGTCATACGTAAAAAATACACATACTAAAAGAATGTATTTTATTTTTGAAAATTTTGAACACCACGTTATTGTTTCGTGTAATACTTTCGAGCGACATTAATATAGTTTGTAATAATAATTTGAAAATTTTTTAAATTTAAAAATTTAGTTTTCGTATTTCGTGTCACATTTTTTTGTTGCATATTATTTTAAATAAATCAATTTACCATTTTTATTTATCGCACACATAAATCCTAGCCCTAAGTACGTATAATATTATCGTAAAAACGACATTATAATCAAACATACGCGATATCTCACTCGGACTTAGCAGTATTTACATAATATAGGTGAATTATATGATTTGCGCCTACCTTAGTGCGATTGGTCGCTGTTTGTCGTCGTCGTCTTTGTCAAATAGTGTGCGGCTAAAATGATCGGTGCACAATACAATAATAATACCTACTCCTCACGCGTCTTGTTTGTTATTATTATATTATTACTGTAACGTTCGGCGCGCGTCGTAACCTAACCACAACACCGGTTCGGTAACGAATGGACCTCTCTGGATTCGCGATTCTGTTCATATAATATCAGTTTTGTGAAAGTACCAAGGTGATTGTGACGCCGTTTTGGTGGTGTGTTTTTTTTTTTTATTCTACTCTCGTCTCGCAGGGTCAGCTGCTCGCGCGCGGTTCTCGGTTCCATATTTTGGTGTGCATTTTTTTTCCTGTAGAGGTCCTGCTCAACTATGCGGTTTATACACTCCACTCGACACACCTTGTCCTCTTGACATCGTATAATAATAATAATAATAATATAATAAACATCGAACGGAGCGTACGCGCGCATATACGATGTGTGCACTGTAACAATAATAATATTATTATTGTAAAATATTGTTATTTTATTCCCATACGTTATCGGGGTGAAGGGGGGATCGCAAAATGAAAATCCCCGGAAAAAACCTCGCAAAAAAAATATCAACAAAAAAAAAAAAAAATCCCCAGACTACAATTTTATTACTACGACCTGCGCGTAAAAATATCGATCCTAGTCATTTTCCTCCAAAAAAGAGATATCGTTATCCTCCCCTAAAAAATAATTCTTAACAATTTTCTTCCAATAATAGTTAATATAAATAATTTATGCATAGTAAAAAAAAAATAAAATGATTATATTATAGTTTTTTTTATAATTATAGGGCATTTCAGCAACAAATGAATAACTGTTTAAAGAAAAGAAAAATTAGACACAATATAAATAATTATTTTCTTTTTTGTAATTACATATCTAGAAATGTCTTCGTTCTGTAATTTAATAATTGCATTATCGATTGCTCCACGACGTTTGTTTGCTCGGTAGTCTTTCGATATTTATGGAGTATGAATACTTCTTATTTTACAATAAATATCAGTTTGAATTTACTTCATAATATTAAACCACACAAATGTGTTTGGGTTTTCTTTAAAAAATTTATAAATATTGGAGGAAAATAGACATAATTTTGGTGAAGGAAAATGGTATCTCGTTTTTGGAGTGGAATCGCCCAAAATATCAAATAAATATTTTTCAAACGCTAATCGAGACGCTAATCACATAATTCATTGCAAATAAATAGGCGCGGGTTTAATAGTCTAATTTAATGAAAATATCGTATTTAAATATTGATCAATAATTATAGGAAAAAAATTTAAAATCAAGTATTAAATTACGGAGCTATTTTTAATGTTTAAATTAAAATTTTTCAAAGATTAACAATAATATTTTGTTTTATATTACGATATGCATAATTTTGAAAATAATTAAATTTAGTTTTACATAAAAAAAAATTATGCTGAAACTGTAAATATAATATTAGGAAGCGTTTTTTACAAGCTTTACTTTATAGAAATAATATTCACAAGATAAAAATAAAAATAAAAATAAAAACATACAGTATAAAATATTTTTAATGATCGTTATGTTAAGACACAATAAAAATAATAATAATAAAATAATTTTTAAACAATAGTTAATTATTATTGCAATAGGGCTGACGGTATCGAAAATAATTGTCGGTATTACGGTATTGATTTCAATACCGGTTTGAAATGGTATACCGAAAAACCGAACTGTTTCGGTATACCTAAACACCGATATAGTACGGTATACCGAAATAATAAATAAAATCTAACTAGTATCGATATTTTTTTACTATATAGGGCTGACGGTATTTTCGGTATACCGTAAATTCTTACTGACATGATATACTTGCAGGTTGGATGATTTACAGTGAAATTTTTTATATTCCTACTCTCAATAACAACACATAATTAACTTAATTTGAAGTAAACAATAATAATTATAATTGCAAGTTTTAATGATTGCTGTTTTCCAGTATCAATGACAATAATATAGATTATAATATTATGTATACTATACCTAATATAAAGACATAAAGTATAATATACTGTGTATAATAACCGTAAATATAATGTAGGTGATAAGTAGGTACATACTTGGAATAAATAACAAATAGTTAGTGTGATTAATTTATTCATAAGTAGGTACAATGTTTGATGATATACCTAATATACTAAAAACTAAAAAGTTCACTGAAAACAATAACCTTACACTCGATGGCCTGCACCATCTTAAAATCAGAGTTATAATGTGGGTGTAGTAATATACCTACTGGTTACTAATATAATATTTACACATTAATTGTAGGTACATTATAATGTATACAGAAATACAGATAGGTATTGCTTATTTTTAATGTTAATTTCATTCTGATTCATAACTTGAATATTTTAATATGAACATGGACATATTATTACAGTTTTACAAAGACTAGTAACTAACACATTTATTTTATAATTTAAGTTAATTTTTTTAGAGCCATTCCGCCTTTGGCGTAAATAATTTAAATTTATTATAATTAATTTTAACTTGTTTGAGATTATTAGTAACATAATAATATAAGATATACATATCGAATATTAGCTTTTCAATTTGTATACGTTTATGATGGACTTGATGTTTACAATGTTAGATGCCTGATGACAGATGGTGTTGAACTGTTTTTAATTGTCAAATAACTAGAACCACAACGACCGTCGACAATCGGTATTCACAATTTGGTCAAGAATAACTCATAAGTTACAATGGTTTAAACACGATGACAAAATTATCGGGTTTCTTGTTGGTTGTTGTACAAAGTCCTATAACTCGGCGGTCTGGGCTGTATAGTGTATGACCGATAAGGACCAGAATTCCTAATATTAAAAACGGAGGTAATTTTATTAATAGAAAAGTTTCCTCGTTGATACGGTTTACACGGTATACCGTTTACCAAAATAATTTGAAAAGACCGGTATACCGAAATACCGGTACACCGGTATTTACGGTATATCGAAAATACCATCAGCCCTATATTGCAACACTGTTTCCTAATATTGTGGATTATTGAAATTAAAATTTAGGTACACACTATACATCGTATACGTCAATAACATTTGAAGTTTTATTATATATTATACATTATAGTAAAAATATTAAAAAACGTAATATTTTATATCGAGGATTTTTCTCCGGGTTTTTTTCAGAGATTTTTTTCCTGATGATTTTTATTCTGTTTACCACAATTTGGCCATAAAAAAAAAATTGAAAAAATTGTCTGCTTAATAATTTTCTACAACTAAATTTCAAATGTTACGAAACATTTGTAGTTTGTAAAAATACAGACGTGGTACATGTGATGTTATCAATATTCAGTAGTACCTATAATATAATAATTTGTCATAAAAGCCGTTTGAAAACTATGCAGGCACTTAAATCTTTTATTCAAAGAGCCTAGTACATTTGAATTTTTGAATTTTTTTCTCATAGAGCCAGCTAAATTTTAGACTTACTGCGTAGTGACCGATCTAAAATCTTTATATTGGATATCTTAAATGGATTAAAGCATATCAATTTTTTTAATTTATTTATTACAAAAAATGATTAAGGTACCTAGTTATAATTATAGCAGACTGAATAATAATATATATTACATCAATCATTGAGCTATTTATGATTATATTAAATTGTATGAGGAAAATATGTTATTTTTATTTAAATTTGTGATTATTATATATTTATTTTAATGGTATTATTTTCATTATTAATCTTTAAAAGAATAAATAAGTAGTATACAGGTATATATCCAAAATAAAAATAATTTTAACTAACAATTTTTTATTTATTCATAATAACAAGGTCTTTTTCGTGCAAACTCGTTAGTATAAATTGACAATGTGTTATGAATTAGATATAATAAATAATATTCAAAAAGTAGATCACGAATAATATTAAACACATAAAATAAAATAAAACATTTAAATAAACTATATCTAAATCATAAGCTTTTTGCAAAAAGTCTAAATTCTGAAAGAGGCTTTGACATCCGTGTATGTTTTATAAAATACTGTGTGCAAAAATACTCGATTTTATATATAACGAATCCTCTCCTAATGGACACCTCTAAATAGTGGACTTTTTTTTTGGAACAAGCTACACATTTTTTACAGACTGAAACTTCTGAATAGCGGGCACAATATCAGTGACTGAGAGTGTCCAGTATTTAGTGGTTTCACTGTATTAATATGAAATATAATAATATGTTTAGGGTTTAGTGATTGGATGGGTGGACATTTGGTTTTTAATCTCCGCGAATAAACACAATAGGTATTATTTTCTTATTCTGTCACAGTGATATGCCGCCAGTCAACGGGTGATTAAGTCTCGATTCCACGCGCAGAACGATGATAATATATTATAATTATTGTTATTTCATTTCACCCTATTTAATATAACCTACCTAACTATATTAACCTTAGCCAAACCAAACACGGTCTAATATTATACGTAGGCTGCAGGTACCTACCCACAAAATAACACACCGCAGTCATATATATATATAATTTCAAACTTTATGTCCGTTGCTCAGGTATGCTAAGTACTTAAACGTCAATGATGTCGGCCACACAGTCTGAGCATATTATATTATATGATAGTAATTATTATATACTGGCGTACCTACGTCCTTGATCGTACACTTGAAGAAATCGCTGGAATGTCATCGAGGACAGAGAGATAGGTGTTCGCTACCTGTAGGAATCGTAGTCGTAGTGTACTATTTCGAACACAAAAGTAAAAAAAAACGATATCCATCATAATATAATGACTGTTGTAGTACGGCTATATGTGTTGTGTAATATTTTGTGTGTTGTTATTATAATGGTCTTCGCGAAATCATAAAGTAAAAATAATAAATTTTTAAACGCTTTGCGCTTATAATAACCCATATACCTACCTAATGTAATTTATTACGTACGTTTTTCACCGTCATATACGCGAGATTGAAAAGTAATACAAGGCTGGTCCAGTTAATTATTCATATAAATGATATTAGTTTATTCGAGTATGTTAAAATAATTAAAAACCATATAATTTAAGCCAATTAAATTCGCCGATAATTGTTTATATCGAAAGTTTAAAACTATCATCGACTAAATTAAACGATAGTATTATTTGTTTTTCTAAAAATAATTTCATGATTTTACTTATTTATTTTGCAGGCAAATGTTCGAAATTCAGATTTCAGGCCTTGAATTTGAAAAAAAAAATTGGTTTTACATTTCATTTACGATCTAAACGTCATAAAAATGTTACGTTTATCGTAGAGTAAAACGTAGTTATACAACTTTTTCGTTTATCGTTATTTAGGAGTAAAACGTTATACAACTTTTGTGTTTATTGTTATTCAGAATTTAAACATCATACAACTATTTTGCTTATCGTTAAAAATAATATTTAATGCGAAGAATGGCCCGGATACGGAATATAATAAATTCTTAGATTGATTGCTAAGATCAAAATAAATCGTATGGAATAAATATTTCTACGAAATCAATATTATAATTTTTAAGTAAATGGGTTTTAAATTATTTCAATTTGCGTTATTTCTCATTTAATGATATTCTATATACAGCGAAACCTCCTCTAGCGGACACCTCTAAATAGCGGACATATCCAAATAGCTGACTGTTTTTTGGGAACAAACTACACATTTTCTACAAACTGAATCTTCTGAATAGCAGACACAATTTCAGTGACCAACAGTGTCCGATATTTGGAGGTTTCGTTGTTTTACTTTTTGTTTAATGATTTATTTTGTTAATCGTTATGTTCTGTGGTATTTAATTATTTTTGTTTACTGTTCTTCGTTCCAATTACGTTTCAGATTTCAATTGTTTTTTTGTTACACAAAACGTTATAATCATAACGTTATTATAACGTTTACAAGCCAACCAGATTTACATAATATATAGGAATAAGGAATCGAGTTACAGTAAACATGTTCCTGTTTTGTATGAGCGTTATAGGTTAGGTAACTTTGTGTATACTGAAAAAAATCGCTCATATCTGGTTTGGTCGTGTATAGTATATATACAGGGTGATTTTTTCATCGTGAATCAGTCAATATCTCGGCAAGTATTAGGAATTTTAAAATATATTTTTTTAAACTTTCTATGTGTGGGTAATTTATTAATCCCAAGAGTAAAAACCAGAAGTCAAAACAAAATTATATCTCAATTTAACAATACCCTTATCGGTTATAATCGATAATAACTATAATAGAGATAGTTAGAGATAGAGATAGTTATTATCGATTATGACCATTAAGAGTATTGCCAAATTAAGATATAATTTTGTTTTGACTTCTTCTGGTTTTTACTGTTGGGTTTGATAAATTACCCAGTAGTGGTAAATTGAACGAATATTTAAACGTTAATAAGTCGCGATCGGATTACTCAACTTAAATACTGTAAACATAAAATTATTTTTTTCAATATGTTTATAGATGTTCGTTATCGAAAAATAGGTATTGCTATTTGAAAATCGAAAGTTGATAATGTTTTATCAAATAAAAGAGACAGTTAAAATTAACAAAATCATAACACAGTGTAAAATAGTAAAACATAGACAGTTTAAAAATAAAATTATTTTAAAATTTCTAATACCAAGATATTGATTGGTTCAGGATAAAAAAAATCACCCTGTATATATATATATATATATATATACAGCACAATATACTTATAAATTATAATATTTATATCGATTACTAATCTAAACAGCGTTCAAAAATTTTAACTCGATTTTATTTTCAGACTTGTCAATGCCTGCACATATTATTATATGTTATAGCCTTGATATAACTTTAACGTGATAATATAATATATGGACCGTAATTTACTCGCTAATTTTCAGGGATAAACTGTTTATTATATTTAAATAAAAATGCACAATATATTAATATTATCACGTATGAAATGTCTACCGGATTCGGTTGCATGTCATTCCCACGCGACCAAGTTCAATATGACGGTTACGGTACGGAGTGAGGAAGTGTGATGCAAGCGGAGACGTCAAAAATCTGTGGAGACATATTTGTGCATCGGTTCTTGCGAAATTTAATCTCCATTATAATTGTCATTGTACACAGTATTTAATTTTTATTATTATTTTTTTTTTTTGTGGCCTCTTCTGCGTAATCTTATAATTCGTGCTTGGCCTGTGCATAATACATACAGAGTGATTCACCGAACACGCTATAAGCTCAAATTTCATTTAATAATCGATTTATTTAAACTCCGATTTTCGGAATTTTTATATAAACTCGAAGACTATATTTTTCAAACTCTTGAGATTTTTTTTGATACTATTTGATAGGTGTGTCCTATGGCCATATAAACTTCTGTTTTATAAACGAGAACTCCCCCCCCCCTTTTTCTACTATAGGTATGAACTATTGAGTGTATAATTTTTTTTTGAAATTAATGATGTATTTAATTACAAAAACATAAAATATATGTAATATTTGATTTAGTAGGTATTTATTATACTTAACCATTTTTATAAATTTTAAATATTAATGAATAAATATTAATTACTAAAATTATTTAATATTCATAAGTTCGTATTTCCAAATCCATTATTGTGAACCTATTATACTTAATATACACTCAAGAGCTCAAGAACTATTCGTTCGAATTTTGATTTTTGTAGGTACGTTAAAGTTTTCAGAAAAATTATTCACTTGATAATTTTTAGTTAAAAAGGGGCTTTCTCATTTTAAAAACAGTTAGTATCTCCACAGGGCACTTCTCAAGTACACAGAAAGATAATAGTTATACACGTTATTTGAACTACAGGATTCAATAAACATTGACACTTAAAATTCACAAATTAAAAAAAAAAATAGGAATATTGAAAAATAATAATGAATTATAAGGAGAAATTTGATCCTGGTAGGTTTTACGAATTTGGGCAATTTTAAGATTGATGGTATGTGAGTCTCATATCGTCTTCTAGAGTTGTTTTTATGATTAATTGGCGTTTTTTTGTTTTAATGTATGCGAGTGTATACTAAATCAATAAATAATTCACTTATTCTTTTTCTGTAGATATTTTATGTCACCCTTATGGCGTGTCCATGTCACCCTGATTGAGAACCACTGGGACATAATATTATAACATACCTACAGCAGCATTCTCTGTGAATCGCCTTGTTTATTATAATATTATTATATAATAATTTAACGAGCGTCGTCGGCAGATGTCAAATCCCATTCACAGATTTGTTTTCGCGTCTGCTCGTGTATGAAATGATAAATGTAACAACACCATAATGTTATATACCCTATACTAGGTAATAGGTATACAATACAACGGCACGTCACGTCAGTCCACACGACATTGTCGCGGGTACGATGCGTACCAGCTATGTATTCATATAGTCTTGATGATTTTGCTTCGTTATCCGAATGAAATCGCTCAGACGTATATAATATCATATTTGTATAAATATTTATTTTTTTTATCACTAAAAAACGTCTGTGAGCATAATATTATACACTGTACTACTGCAACTACAGCTCTGCACAGTATATTATTATAATATTATATCACAACCACGACTTCATCTGTGCGATGATTTTCCCGACGTGACTCCTCGACCCTAGTTTATCATAACATTATAATTTCATATTATATTATAATAATATACATCGCGAGACTGCTGCAACAATATTGTGTACAGGGTACTTTTTACTTTGAACGGACAGTGAAGGCGCCTTGGCGTCGGCTCTAAGGCTCTAAAGCCGTCGAAAACCAAAAACTTTATAATATTACTCGAAACCGTGTGAATTCTTAAACACGAAATGTAAACTATTATTTATTGTTTTGTGTATTTATTTGAATATAAAAGAAATTACCGTCAGCTATAAAAAGTCGTACCACTACTCGTCACAATATGCGATTACATATTAAAATTCTATATTTATTTTACATATATTATGATTCAAGTTCGAAAAAGGCTAAGAGGCCAAAAGTTGCACGTAAGTCCTAAATTAATGAGTCATACAATAAATATTTTATCATGATATAAATATTAAGCCAACAAATATAAAAAGACTAAACTCGTTATTTTTGTCTAAAACTCTGAAACAACTCAGTTAATTAATTTGAATTGTTATTAAATAAATGATTTTTTGCACGTCCACAAAACATATTATTGTATATATAGTATATACCATTGTAAAAATATATTATAATTGCTATTTATAACAAGTTATTACATTTAAATTTAAAAGAGACGTTAAAATTACGTTTAAAAAAATTCTAAGACCTAAAAGTAGTCATTTATGTAATCTGTAGAATATTTTACAAACAAATCAGTTGTAACACTAAAAATCAAAAAACTACAACACAAATTATTTGGTTTAAAATGTCACAAATTCGCATCAACTGTAATCAAACTGACGATGCCTAAAAAAAATTATAAAAATATCATAATAAATTTTATAAATTAAAAATTGTAAAAAAAAATATAATATAATCAAACTGATCATCTATTTCAATAATCACAGATAAACAATCTGTGTAAAATGAATACTGTACGATTGGTGTAAGAACTAAAATAAATCATTTTTTTCTTGAGTAGGAACTTACGATTCCCAAAAACTTTAAGTAGGTATATGTGCAGTTTTTAGATGCTAACCTAACCTAACCTTTACAGGCATCGCTGATTTAGTTATTTCTTTCCGGAACATTCGAAAAAAACGTTTATACCTATCTACATAATTTTATTGCAAATTTTTTTCACAGCATCGAGTTTTTGAAAATAAAAAAAAAATCAAATCTATCTATAATATATACCTAGGTACAATGCGTGACCGCGTGACAATATGCCGCCAGATTTTGCTGCCTATAAGAAAAAATATACTCTGTACCGTTATGGAGATATACCTAGATAATGTATAATATGATTATGTCACTCATTTTACACTGTTCTCCGTCGCTTCGGTATGAAGAAAAGTGTTATTCGCTTTTATCTACCGCCGTCCATCTGCTGCAGCAGACATTTCCGAGCTCTATAAACACCAATTTGGGCACGTGACTTGACATCATAATATTATTATAACATATAAGTAATAGGTAAAGTACCTAGGTAATATCCACCACTCTGTTATTATAACATTGCGGATATCATTGTAGTCTCTTCGAGTGTTGACGCATCCGCAGATATGAAACCGATTGGATTTTTGCTTTTTGAATAAAGCGACCTAATAGACAACCGATTGTATCATACCGTTTGATTCTGCTCGAGTTCTATGACATATTTTAATAATTGTTATACAGGGAGATTCACCGAGCATGTTCATCCCGCCTCTCTTTTAGCTTTAATAATAAATGTATTAAATTCTGATTTTTGGAATTTTTAAATATACTCTAAGTCTATTTTTTTAAATATTCAGATTTTTTGTATTAATTAAGGAATATTCTGTGGTAATGCCTACGCTTGTTTTCCAAATAAGAACCTCCCCTTTTTTTATTTAAATTTTTTTAGCGGATATTTTCTTGAAAATGTTTATATGCCTTATTCGATATTTGAACGAATAGTTTCTTATTAATTATTAAAATATTTATATTAAGGATGTAATTCCTTAAAAAAGGTTTTACAAAAACCATTTTTCTCTTTCATCTTTCATCCAAAACCATTGGATCTAATATTTATTATAGGTACTTTGGACCGTTTTTGAAAATTATTAATGTTGATAAATAATAATATTAATTACTAAAATTGTCCAAATCACTATAGCCCTAAATTTTTTAAACCAATTTTATGGACTTATTATCCTTTATTACGTAAAATTAAATAACTTGAAAACTACTCGTTTGAATTTTGAATTAGGTACATCAACATTTTTAGAAAAATTATCCACTAAAATTTTTCGACTAAACAATTTACAGTAGAAAAGGGGAGTTCTCGTTTGAAAAACAGAAGTTTGTATTTCCACAGGACGCTATCTTTAAGTAGTACAATAAATCTTAAGAATTTGAAAATAAAGTCTTTAAGTATGTTTAAAAATTCTAAAAATTTAATTTTAAATAAATGGGTGTTAAATAGGGTTAGCATATTTAGTGAATCGCCCTATATATATAGACAAGTATAGAATTTATAGATACAAATAACAGAACAATAGCTTTATACATTTGATTAATTTTACAAGGGTTGAAAGAACTTGGTTTTATATTGTATATTTTAAGCATTTTTAATACTTTTCTCCCATAGTTTTGATGTTATTTTACTACTATAAGTATTATTAGATTTGATTTATTTTGCTATTTTTACGTTTTTAAAAAATACTCACTTTGCATTGCATTCAATTGCAATAATGTATTTGTTCAAGTTGATTTCTGTTTTTTTTTACTAATTTACTATCTTTATTAACTCTTTTTTGTTTCCTATTTTCGTTGTGTTTAAGAAGCATGTTATATCATAGCGTATATTATTAAAAAAATGTTTATATCATATTATTGGGGCGTATATGATCCAGTACAATTTTTAGCGCTTTCCCGGTCCGCTGATCGTTAAGGCTTTCATTTACACACGAAAACGTATAATATTCTTTAATATTACGATAATATATTATTATTGCGCGTGGGCAGATCTCTAAACCTGCACCAACGTAATAGTTAAGCACACGTAATCCACGTGTACATACCTATAACGATAATAATATTTTATATTTACGAGTTTGATATGACTTGCGCACGATCGCCCCCACACACGGCCACACAAGATAGGTACCTATGTAAATCGTTCCGCTTTGGGTAATTATAATTATTATGATGTCGTGGAATTCGATAAAATTAAATAGACACCGTTTTTTGATTGTACTCTCCGCGCGTTTCCGTTAAAGAAAAAAAAATAAAACATTAGTTCGTCTGTTTTTTTCAAATTATTATTCCGTGTGATATACCTATATGAGTATGATATTACATATCTACAGTATATAATATGTAACTGTCGTACCCTTGAGCACACACGATTTGCATTTTAGAAACTGGACCGGGCCGCAACAATGCATATAATGATTATAATTGTTGTAAATCACTAATATAATATAATATATAACCGTATAGGTATGCGGACCGGATTCTAATCGCCTCATAGTGGTCCGCGGACTGGATTGCATCGTGATGACTTCATTTATGACCATATAATGGTATTGGATTTTTTTCGACTCGTTTTCCATTTCGTATTATTATTATTATTATCGCTCTCATTGTACATATAAACGATCGTAAACCTCCCGTGATTATTGTTATATCATATGTTATACTATATAGCTATATAGGTAAGTATAGGTACAACTGAAACCGATAATTATTATTATTATTATTATCTTCCCATTATGTACGCGAGCGACGAAGTTTATAATCCACTAAAACAAACTACTTTCATCTGCAATTGTTACTTGTAGCTAATATATGTATATATATATATATATAT
>JACXSJ010002230.1:0-51626 GCA_014851325.1 Pentalonia nigronervosa | reverse complement strand
TGGGCCCCTGAACCCCCCCCCCCCCACCCACAAAGTTACAGTCTTGTACCTAACTGATTTGGCCACAAACTATGAATTCTGGCAATTATAATAAATACCACCAATCTATTTCCTTCAAAAGTATAAAAACATAAAATATGAACAAAGATTACCCATAAATAATGAGTATTAATCATTATTTTAATTTATACATGTTTGTATTTTAATTAGGTAATAGTTGATGCTTGATTATAACATTGAATAAGTGCAATTCACTTATTGTTAAATTAAATTTATAAATAAAAATTTTGAACAGTACCTAAATAAATAAATAAAGTTAATTATAACGATAAAAAAGCAAAATATTTTTCTGAGTGTTTTGATACATAAAAATCGTATTTTGGACGAGTAGTTTGAGTAATTCAAAAAAGTAAAGAACTTAAAAAATAATAAAGTTAAAAAATTTTGTTTTGTAATGACTTGATACCATATAATAAAAATATTATCAAAAACATAAATATTTTTTGAAATATTGAGTGTCTTAAATTAAATGAATCACACTGTATACATGTCAACATTCTGCCAATGTAATTGAATTTTATTAATGTTGGTGCAAGAAACTAGATCCCAAGCAAATCTCAAGTTTGGTCTACTGAAAGAAAATATTATCTAACAGCTTCAATGTTTGGAAGAAATTGTAAGATGAGGCCTAAATGCCTAATACTTCATGTAAACACATTGCATGAATATTGCAACATGAAACATAAAATTAGGCAGTTGAATATGGAATAGTAATGGAGCTATTTGCGAAATTACAATTTGAAAAAAAAATTGGACTACATTCACTCAGTTGGTCTATTCGTAGATAATAAAATACCTCATTTGGCTACAAGTTCAGGTATTAACTATAGTTTTATATTTTTTTAGAATTCGTACCACACTGTAATATATTTATAATAATTAATTAATTTTTAAACCACAGTAAAATGAAATAATTATATAAATTGTAAAATGTTAAAAACGTGTACTTGTACAAAATATAATTTGCTTTTAGATGGACTTATAGATCAAAATTATATTATCAAAATAAAATGTCCATTTTCTACTCAAAAATTTTAATGATATATTTGAAGCAATCCTAGAAGGAAAAAGTATTAATTAATGTATGTCTTAAATATTTTATTTCAATTTTAATATATTATATTATTGTAAATAACTTATTGTGCTGTAGACAAAAAAAATTTAATTATAATATATAATAATTATAATAAAAATAGTGATTACTGATTAGGTATTTTATCAAATCCAAGGGCAATTACACAGAATAGATAACTTGTATGGTGATGAACTGAATATCCTAGTATAGCCATGTTTTTAGAAAATATACATGTTCTTAGGTTTGTCTGACCACAGAACATACAAATTGTTAAATAATTTATTACATTATCCTATACAGACTTCAAAAAAAAGAAAATAACAATTACTGATAACAATTTGATCAGTGAATAATGAATATCACGATTCTCGGTTAGCCGTCTGCCGGACGTAGACTGAAGAGTTAGTGGTTCTGTCTTTTTTCTTTGGTGGTCTCGGTCTGATTAGTCTATACAACAGCCAGAACGACTGTGGTAAATATCTATTGTATTTCTACATAGACCATATATATTTATAACTTATAACTCATAATCGTCTATAATATAATTCTGTGATCATATTTAGGTCTGTATATTTTATAGAGCAACATATTTATTTTTTATTCATCTATACTCTTAAGGTATATTCTTAATTTACGATATTCGTACTTAGTATTCATTAGTCACTAATATTACATTTAATATTATAACATTAATTACATTTATAGTATTTGGTACTTTTAGTACTTTTAGTCATTGCTCACTGTTCACCATATAAAAAAAATAGATCTATTAACAAATTTGTTAATAGGTCTATGGTATTAGCTAAGGTTGCAATTAAAGTCTGAAGCTCCAATATCCAACGATGATTATTAATTAATAATTATGATTACCTATTGGCTATTTGTTGTGTTTTATGATATTAAAGATTCAGTTGCATGTTAATTCTTAAGATCCATCCAAACCGAAATTTTGGCATGAATAATCCATATTTACTTAAAAAACAATTACAAGAGAATGAAGAAGAATTATCAAATTATTTGCGCGATATGAACATTTGGCAAGAACAAATGAAGCGAAAAGAACATTCTCCACTGGTACATTTTAATATTTATATACTAAAATCTGAATTCCTTTAAAAATATTTTTGTACATATATCTGAGAATTTAATTTCCAGAATCCCAGTGAAAAGAAAAAACCTAAAATTAATCCATCAAAAACTAGTATAAGCAAAATTTCATCATGGGATTATTCTGCTTGGGACAAATTTGATGCTGTGTGTATAGCAATTTATAACCACATTCTATTAAACATCAAATTTTATATTCATCTTTATTTTCCTAGGATAATGCTTGCAAAGAACTAGATACTCAAAGTGAACTCAAGAAAAATGATAATTATGGTTCAAGTGCCGATTGCTTAAATAATGAGTTACGATCAAAACAGTCTGATGGCTTATACGAAAAAAAATTGGTAATTAATAAAATAAATTTATTGTATTTTACTGCTATTTATCTTACTAGCTTAAAATAAATATTAATTTTGTTAAAATGTATAAATTATTAAAAAAAAAAATAATACAGGTAATTTACTGACTATAACCCTTTGTTAGAAAGTATTAAGTTTTTTATTATTTTTTTTTTTTTTTGTTGCATTATTTATGTTAAGTTTCAATTTATATTGTAGTGTTTAATTTGAATAAAATAAAAACTATTATTATACTTACATTGTCAACTCAAAGCTTTAAAACATTACCAATGAAATAATAATGTCTATTGAATAAACAATAATCATTTAATTATTTTTAATTTAGGGAAATGCGTTAGTACAAAAGCAAAAATGGGCAGAGGCTATACTAAGGTACACAAGAGCAATAGAATATTATGATAAAGATCCTATATTTTATGCCAATAGAGCATTATGTTATCTAAAGACAAATGAGTAAGAATATTTGTAAAAACATAGGCTAAAATTTTATTTGTGACATTGTATAACACATTTGTTTTACAGGTTTAAACTTGCAATAATTGATTGTACGTCTTCACTTAAACTAGATAGTACATATGTTAAAACATTTCAAAGAAGAAGTGCAGCTTATATGGCTCTTGGAATGTACAATGAAGCTAAAAAAGATATACAAAATGTTTTAAAATTAGAACCAAATAACAAACAAGCTAAATTTGACATAGAAGTAGTGAACAATAAAATTAAACAGGTTGGTGGACAATTTCGTATTTGAACTCTTACTTATAATTTATTTTGTAATAGGATGAAATACAGAAAATATCTGATATTGAATGTCAAAAAACTAATACAACAAATAATTTACAAAGTAAAAATATCACTTCAAAAATGTTATATAAAGATGATGACAAACCAATAAAAGTTGTTTCTCCCAATTGGCCTCAAAGAATTGGTTGTAAACAAATAACTTCTAAACAAAAACCACCACATTTAAGATCAAAAGTAAGATAGCTAGAATTAATTTGATACTAATTTATTATATCTCAACCGGGCTTGTGATAACTTTATAATACCACTACTCAGTTTGCCATATTGCTACCATCTATAATGATAATTTTATGTTTTATTTTTAATTATCATTAAACAAATTACTATAATTTATATTAATATAAATCATTATTTTTTGGTAAGTTTTTCAGATATATATTATAATAAAATAAGACTAATAAAATTATTATGGATGACGGGGATATAACAGAATGTTTATGATAATTAATAATATGATTTGGGTTAATATTTTTGTTAGAAACCTATCAGTACACTCAAAATCAAAGATGTTCAAGTGGACCAAGAATTTAACAATATACATTTACTTCAAACTACATTAAAAGAAGCATGTGAAAAAATAAATAAAGATCAATCTATGAAAAAGGATTTTGTTCAAACCGTAAAAGAACATACAGCTATACCTCCTGTTCCACTAACATATGTACAACTCAAACAAGATTGGGCATACTTACAAAATGATCCAAAACTATTGTTTCAATATTTAAAAGTATGGTAAATTTTAAATTCATATCTTAAATTATTACAATAATCTAATTAAACGTGTTTAGCAAATTCCTGGTAAGCGTATACCATCAATTGTACGTAATTCTATGGATAATGATCTATTTGTGGATATTTTAAGAATTTTATGGGTAGAATTCATAAAAAATGAATGTGATATAACAGACTATATGATTGGCATTAGTGAATTACCAAGATTACAAATGTTAGTTATGTTTTGTTCTAGTAATGAAGTATCACGTAAGTATAATTGAAAACTAAAATATAATAACTATAATTTACAATAAAAATATATTATAAATATTACATTTATCAATTTGATTCCAGGTATCAAGGAATTGCTGAAATATATTTCAAAATGTGTTTCAGAAAATTCTCTTAAAAAGCTTAAAGAATCTTTTGGAGTATAATATTGATTGAAAAATAACTTTATTTTTTATACATTTCCACATTATACTTACACTATGTCACTATATATTACATTGTTATTGCAACTATTATTTTTCCATTAATTAAATCATTTAATGTAAAACAAATAATTATTTGTACACAGTATTTTACATTATGTAATATGTTTTAAGTGTTAGTTTCAATGAAGACACCAGGGCCTTTAAGATGAAATATGTTTTCCACATAAAAATACAGTAGAAAAATAGACATATTATATTAAATCAATTTTAGGCAATAATAGTATATTTTATTTATACTTAGCAAAAATTATACCAAACAAAATATATAAAGTGATTTACAAATGAATGAAGTATTTATGAATTTTCAAATTTACAGTTATATTAATTCTTAGAATCGAATACTATTGTTTGTTTGTTTTATTTTTAATATAGTTATGAATTATGATTGAATATGGTCACTACTGCAAATTATTAATTTTCTCAATATGTGTTGTTGTTTTAGTCACCACCAATTCTGAAATATAAAAGAATAATAGATATTATTACAATAAAAGAAAAATAATTTTAAACAAAAATCATTTTTAGTTTGACCTTTTAAGTTGCTAAATTTTTATATAAACATAGCAAATACTTATTAAATTGTTAAGTTATAGCTTATAAGTAGTAGAAACATGAGGGTTATATAAGGATAAAAATATAAAATAAATCCAAAACTATTTTGGATATAATCCAAATAATACTTAAATATAAATAAGTGGGCAAATATGTAAAATAAACATCTACAATCTCCAGTTTCTACAATAAATTAAAATTAAATTAAATAAATAATATTTTTATGATTATTGTTTATTAAACATTATACATTCTAATACCCAAACTCCAAATTTTCATAAAGAATACAAATTTAGTAATATTTTTCTGTGAATGAATTTTTCATAAACAATAATATTATAAAAAGAAATTGTTTTGACTCATATATTTTAATAAGCCAAATAGACAAATCAAATACATGTCTTATTACTCATCATACATTGAAAATATGTGGCACACATGGTATTTAGTCATCAAATTAAAATATGTGCATTTAGGTTATAATATATAATACAGTTATATTTCATTCAATTAAATTTATCACTATTTAAATTATATTAAATTTATCTCTAAATGATTTAAAGATTTTATTAACCAAATTGTACATTAGACAGCTTTAATGTCAACATTCAAAATCACAGTAACTATTATAAAAGAAATTTAAGAAACAAGTCATCATTAGGAGTATAATATAGAATATTATTTAGATTAATAGTGAAATAAGAATAACATTAATTATTATAAGGATTGTAATGTCAACTGATAAATATCATTTATAATCAAAATTAACTGTTAAGATTAACAATGAATCTCGGCATGACTGTATATACGTTGGTGAGTATTGCACTTAAGCCAATTTAATAGGAGGTTAGGTAACATATTACAAAAATACACATTTAAAAACGTCAAAATGGAGACCTATATGCACTCAGTTCACTTCATCAGATTAAAGCTATCTAGTTAAAAAAATAATGAAAAATACCCAAAATGTAATTATTAATATATTGTATTAGAAACTAGAAAATTCTTAACAAGTTAATACATTTAAATATAATTATTGAAACATTTCAAAGAACAAATGAAAACATGGACAAATGTTTGTTAATTTTCTTTATTTAATTGAATTGTTATAAATATACGTAGATGATAATTTAAAGGAAACATTTCTAAAAGTTAATAAGTAACTAAAATGTTTTTTAACCATAAAAAAGACCTTAAAAATAAATGTATGTTTACCAATTATTATTCCTTCTTTGAGCTCTCTGCATTTTCTTCGACGACAACAGATTTTTCAGTGCTGTCGGTCTTTTCTTCTGATGATCCTTTTGCTACGACTTCTTCTCTGCTAGCATCATCAAAATTACCAACCAAATCTGGCACCTCGTCATCATCTTCGATTAATGATTTACTAATGAGATTATTACTAGCAAACCCGCTGGCATAACGCTTCAGCTGTCCAATTTCTTCATGACCTAACTGGTTTAATATGCCTGGCAGAAGTTCAGACATTGATTTTGTATCACCATGCCCCGTAATAGCAAATGTATTTGCCGCCAGCGAAGCTTGTGCTTTTGGATTGTTAAAGTGTATCACAGTACCATCATCTTTGATCATATTTACTTCTTCGATTCCAGGGATTGTGTTAACTGTCAACTTTTTTAATGTACTTTGAAGTTTTTTGTCGTCTGTGGCTGCTGTTGTGTGAACAACCTTCTTCTTTCGTCGTGGTGTGCCTTTACCACCTATTCGCACCTGGTCGCTGAGTTTTTTCAATTTTTCAGCGTTCATTTTGAGTCTTGAAAATAATTACGGTCCTATGATGGTTGGTCGGCAACAATTGACTTATGTTAGGCTAACTCTTAATAAAAATTTAAAACACTTATGGTTAAAAATCCAGTTTTACGGACTTAACCTGAAGTAAAACACAAAGAAAATTCGCTTAGTGCGAACATGTGACTTCAGAGTTTGATCAACAAAATGGTTGATCCAATCACATCTCGGGTCCTTCAAAAAAGCCGAACTCTAATGTTTACACTCTCGGTTAACCTCGGGACATATCGTTGAAAGTAAAGGAAAATTAATAAACTTGAACCATGGTTCAGTGTAACGGTATCACTATTGCGCTATTTTTTGAAATTATTTATTACGATTCACAAAAAAAAATTATTTTATAATTTTAAAACTATTGTTTTGTTTTAGGTGTTCATTTTAAATTATTATATATATTTTTCTGTTCAAAAAAACTCGATATTATTAAAATAAATGTAAGTGAACAAACTGAATGGTATGGAATATTATAATAATTATTAGTTAATTTTAACATATGCATAAATTCAAATCAATATCTTGCTTATTTTCTTGACATAATACAGTTATTTTGAACACAATCTTATTACTACAATAAAAATCTTAATCATAATTAATATTTGTTTTGTATAAGTTTATAATTTTTTTTTTTAAGAAAAACAATTTACAATCTGTACACAATAATTACAATAAGAAAATCTGATATAAAAAAAAAAAAGAGTAAAGTAACATGAAAGTTATAATTAAAGTAAATTTACAAAAGTTTTAAAAAATAGCTTAAACGAAATTGTGTAATAATGAATACTCATACACAAAAAAAAAAACACTATACTCCTGCTGGCTGTTAAATAGTGATTTTTGCTAATAACGACTTATAGTCCTTAAATTAAAGAAAAATAAAAAGATACCAGAAAAATATATAAAAAAAATTGTGTATCCAAATATTTAAATTTCTTGTTCATTAGAATATAATTAGAAGGGATATGCTAAAATATTTTTAATAAATAAGGGGTTCTCATCCCCCCTCAAATTTAAGCACTGCTTATATAAATTGTAAGGAACAATGTAAGCAAATACCCAACAATAAAAATAAAATAAACTGTACTCTGCTCAAACAAGTCAAAATGTCAATAAAACTTAAAAATAAGTACTAGCTAAAACAATATACAAACTTATTCATCAACATCTGAATATATATAAAACATTATCATATCCAAAATGTCCACCATCTTTGATGGAGTCGAATAATTCTGAAAAACTAACAAAAATTAGAATAATTACGAATCACTTTTTATATGACAAAATAAAATTTGTTTTTTTTTTTTTTTATAATTGAAAAATTATAATCGTAAATGACTTAACATTTTTATTAAATATTTAGATAAGCTTTTTCTATACATGATTTTTGTCTTTTCTTGTGGGTATTGAACATTTTAGGAGTATCGATCTAGAAGCGAAAACATATTACCTGTTACAAACAAACTATTACATCATAAAAGATGTTAAGTATATCTATTTCTTTAAATATTTTTATTTTAACATTATTATAGAACATTTTTAGTTTTTTTATTTTCAAAGTACAAACTGTTAAAGAAACAAATGAGGTATTCCAAACTTTTTATTTGTTATATATTATTATTACCAGATAGTCTTTTTAGTATGAAATAGTGTATATATTAAATATGAACTAAATAAATATTGTTTATTATTTAAATTAGTAGGTTTCTTTCCTAAATTAATAATATAGAAATATAGCAATTTACATTTAAACAAAAAGTATTAAAGTTAACAGAAAATTAATAATAATATTAACACAAATAATTACATATAAGAGTAAAGAGTACATAAATAATATAATTATTATGAAAATACAATAGAACAAATTATGGTTTATTTATGCAAAGTATTCAGTATTAAAATATTTAACACAATATTAATGTATTTAAAGAAATATAAAATTTTAAATATAACCAGTTATATTTTGAGTAGGAATTACACCAAATTCTGATTTTAAACGGGTGTGAATTTGTGGATTTGCATTACCCGTAGATGCCGAATACACTTTAAAACAATGAGATAAAAATATATCCAAGATAAATCTGGCATTTGTTGTAATAATATTTATCTATAAATTTAAATATAGAATTAGTATTAAAAAAAATTAAAATTGTTTATTTATTTAAAAGTACTTACATCATTTACAAAGTTTTTATTTTTCATAGAGCTCTTTATGTAATTACAATGAGCTGCAAAAACTTCATAAAGTAATTGATCAATGACATTTGCCAAATCAGTTGAATATATTACTAAACAATCATTTAGAAGTAATAAGTAAGTACGTGTGAATGTTATTGTGTTTTGAGTTAGCATTATCCACGAATCACCTAAAAATACCAAAATAATTTTAATCACATTACATCATTTCTAGGACTAAATTAACCTTTATTGTAAGATTCAATGTTTGAAAACCCATAATTTGTAAATTCTTCAACAATTTTATCTCTCTGTTGTTTACTTTTTAAATTGAATGGCTTCCATTTATCCTCAGAAAATCTTATTTTTATTACTTCAATAGTCTTGTCCTTAATATCATTTATTGAATTTGTAAGTGGAATTCTAAGTTGCCCATCAATTTGAAATTGCAGGTCTATTCCAAAATCACATAACTAAAAATAAATACACACATAATATATGTGTTATGTTATAATAAACTTTTGTAGGATAATGAAAAAAAAACATATTCAAGCGACATAACCGTTTTTTAGATAGGACTTACTTATAGATAAAAACGTTAAAAATAGAAGATAATTATAAATTGTTTTATGCATTAAAGATTCTAAGTATAAAACTTGATGTTGAGTATTTTTACATATTTTAAGGATTTGAGATTTTTCAATACTATTTTAGTTGATTATTATTCAGATCATATTTATTTTAAACTTTTCATAAATTGTTGTTTAATAAGGGAAGTAAAATAAAAATTAACAGATAATAAATTTACTAACATTTCTACTTTGAATAATTTAATAGTACTGCTTTGAAAATAAATTGTATTCAAGATCATTCATACATTTATTTTATGTGACAATTATAAAATAGAATACTAATGAGAATCTAAAATTGAATACATCTAATAAATAATAAAAAATAAAAAATTTTGTTGCTATATTTTATATATATTATTTTTAACTTTTGAAGCAATATTTTAATACTTAATAGTGCCAAGCACTGATAATAACTATTAAATAAAAAATAAATTAAAAATAACTATTAATATTACCTCTTGGCAATTTTTATGTATCACTTTTATACACTCAGATAAATTGGATAATGATGTTTGAGGAACAAACATATGTTTGTTTAAAATTACCATAAAATCATTGACTTCTTGAATTATCCATAAAATAAAAGCTAAACCAATTTTATTATATAGCTATATTCATTACATTTAAATTACTAATTAGTGATATTACCTGAAGAACAAGCTGAGCTATTTGGAAAAGCTTTGTATAAAAATTCATGTGTGATTTCTATTGTAGTTCCAAAAAACACCATTGAATATTTTTTAACAAATGTTGACATTGCACCATCTCGTTTTACATACTGTAATTGAGATTTTAATAAATTTGAACAAACTTTCAAAAATAAATCACACGCCTATAATAAAATACAAATGATATAAAACAAAACAATTTTTTTATTATTATTATCATGTACTTGTGAAGATTTATCCAATTGATTTAATATTCTAACTGCTCTTCTTGCTGCTCGTAATCCACCTTTATGTGACTTATCAGGAGAAACTTGAAGTTCATTAGTTAAAACTAATGTCAATGCTTGAATACGGTTTTCTAATTTAGTTCTGTAATATTAAACAATTTATTTATCTTTAACTATTAGAAATTACAAATATTAATCTTAAATTTGTAAGCAATTTATACAGGTTGTACTGTTTTAATAACATTTATTTTTATAAACAAATAAATAATAAGCCAAAAATATATATTAATATATATTGTATTTGATTGATACACTTAAATTTAAAAGTTATTTTCTTACCAAATAATACAGCTATTACCAATATACATAGATTATGATGTTTAGTTTTGTTAGCTATCACTTTTTTCTAATATAAGGAGTGATTGAATCAGTAAGCAACTGCTTTAGAATATGTTGCACCCTCATGCAGCTTTTTTATGAAGCGACCGCTTCACGTAAAAGTGATAGTGGCCAGTGGGTATCTTAATGTTACACATTAATAATTTACTAGTAATTTATGTACTTTTATGAATTGGGTTTGGTGGAAGAATTGGTATGGAGGTTAACCATCTACATTAACATGGAAACAATTAGTGGGCGAATACTTATTTAAAATAGCTGCTTCATAGAAAAAAAAAGTTAGTTACTACTATTTTTTTTTTTTAAGTTAATATTAGAGCATTAATATTTAATTTACTTTAATATTAACTATAAATAAATAGTAGTAAGAATCCAGTTTGAACATGTGTTTTTAATCAAATTAGTTACTATACAAGAATATAATAGTAATTATTTAAAATATTGTTAAACAAAATGTATAGTATATACTTTATTTCTTGTTCAATTGATGTTGAAATTTGGTTACTGTGTTCCTCTAAATATTGTCTGGCTTTACTAATCAAAGAATTAGCATCTTCAAAATGTCGTTGAGCAATTAATACATCTAAATCATCAACTAAATCAATAATCCATTCTGGTAATTCTGGTTCTGGTGTTTCAGCTTCAAATGCTAAAATTGTAACCAACTTATTTAGTAAATATTTTAGTCTTACTAATATTTAAAAATGTAAAAATAACATAATACATAAATACCATTTTATAATTCATAAAATGTTATATTTTGACATAATTGTTTAACAAGTATTCATATGAGTAAAGCTGCATTCACAACTCACTGTTATATAGTTGAATATATTTAACTCTAGGCAACATGTTTCGAACATTTAGTTACTTGTATATAGAATATTCAGAATATAATACAAATTTGTGAACGAGCCTAAAAGCTAAATTTACTAGTTTTCTATAATTAAGATTTTGTTGGTTAGGTAACAATACGTTCAATAGAATATGTTTATTACAAAAAATGAACAAATAACTAGACACATACTGTAAATCAACATTTAAGGTGTCTGAATTTTTTTTTTTAATTGTCTATTGTATTCAATATTTTTTTTTTTTTTGAAAATAAAAATGCTTTTATCCATTTTATCCATTTTTGAGTAAGTGTTTTTTCAAAGATGCTTTTTATATTATTTCTATCTTTCCATAATGTTCATGATGTGTATTTAGGTCATTGCAGATTTTTATTAATATTTAAAGAGAAAAAACTAAAAAAAAAATTGAAAATGACTAAAACAACTCTAAAAGAGTCAGAATATCTAAAAAATTATACACGTAATTAGAAAATGCTAATATTAACATATTTGATCCTACAAAGTACTAATTAGTTCCAATTTGCTACCAGAAACCATCGTCAAAGTAGAAAATTAAATCATTTTTGCTGTCCCAAAAGGAGATTACAGACAAAAAAAAAATAATTGTAAAATCAATACATTCATTGGTTTGCTTAGATTTTAAAACATAAACAAAATAAGATTTGCTGGCAGCTTAATAAACGTGGTAAATTATTTGAAATTTAGCTCAACTAATTCATCTTATATATTATGTACTTAATCTTTTAGATAATAATAATACTAAAATTATCCATGTTTCAATACAATAATTTTAAATTAAATTGACTTGTTTCTTACAATTATGAATTAATTGAATGGAATCTGTTCTTTGGATCATTTTATGGTCAACACTTTTCATTTTGTTTTCAACAGAGATTTGTGACTTTTTAGCAACTTCAAATTTTGATAACCAATCATTCTATAAATAGATATAACATGTTTAATTAATTTTATAACATTGGAAATCACTAACCTTAAGACCAGTATTTGGAGCTTGAAATACTCTTGTTTCCGGAAAAGCAAGCAATTTAAACGAATTTTTAATATCTTTAATATTTACAACAGCAAGATTACATAAATCATACATTGACTGAAATCTATATCTAGCTGGTCCTCGTCTAAAATTAAACAAATACAATTTAAAAAGTCTATTTTAATACATACTTTGAACTATAATTACTTATTAGTAATTACCTGCTAGACAACCAACTGGTAACAATACAAATATCAGTAAATAGATAACAATGAATTCTTTGGACTGGTGTATTTTCAATAGGATCCAATTCTAATAAATCTCCTTCATGCAAACACTTACGATCAGGGACATCAACTAAATTCTAAAATCAAGTTTATTATATATACTATTTCTATTTGGAAACTATGTTATAGGTAGATAATACAAACACTGCAATTTTCTACTTTTTCCATAATATTTAGCAATTTATGAACTCTCTTTTCTTCAACTACATTATCTACTTTAGTATCTTGAATACCATTGATTTCTTTGCCAGAACTGGAAATTTGTTCGCTAACAATTGAAGAACTAGCCAATGAATTAAGTAAAGATGCTTGTTCAGTTAGCAAATGTGACAACTGATACATTTCACCCTCTAAATCTATAGTATAAAAAAGGTAATAATCATTTATAGGAATTTACCAAATAAAATAATTTTTTATAACTTACTAGCTATTTCTTTAGCAGTATCAATAAATTGAATATAATTGTAAAACACATTTTTCTTGAGCATTGTGTTAATTTGTTCACCCAAGGATTGTACATTGGTCTTCTGTTGTAATAATTCTTCAGGACCCATACACCTTTGAGATAACTCTTTGACATCTAAGTTAATACATGAATCATATTAAACAAATATTTTTTACCTGAAATTTTTACATTGTACATACATTTTTCAGGTTGATAATCACTCTCACCAACACTTTTAATTAACAAATCCATGTTATTAATTATTTAAAAATTAATATGAAGATATTTGTAAAAATATAAAATTATATGTATTTTGAATGAAAACAACTATGCATAACAATGACAATACCGTTCTGTTTTACTATAATCGAAAAATATAATTATATCTTTTATTAATTTAAGCTCTTTTAAACAATAATGAAATTCTATATATACTTTATAGTTCTCAATGTACCGTGATCACAACTGAATTATTAAGAACTTAAAATTGTGCTATTGTATAGTATTTGAAGGTGACGGTTCATCGGTAGGCCGTGTGACAAGTTTCGAAAGTCTTAGTGTTGACGGTGCATCGCCGGACAGATGAACGAGTCGGAGTGAAATACCTAAATAGTACCATTGATTATATTTTATTTTATACTATAATAATATAATTTTTATTATACTATCTATAATTAATGCTATAGTACCAACGGGCTTGTACCAATGCCACGACTATTAACTACTCTGACCTAACATTACTCCGATTTATAAATTAAAATGGACGCCTCTCCTATTGCTTCGACATACATTGCTCCGATTATCAAGATAATAAATTAAATAAGTATGTCAGCAATATACTATAATAGTTTTGAAGGAATCGCGCAACCACCCACTGTACGATAATATAGTGTGACGTCGGCATTTCGCTGTTTCTCATTGGTCCGATTTGAAATCATAAAAAAGAAGAACTTAAATGACAAAATTATTATTTTATTGTTATTATATTAAATGGATAAATATTAATATATTTATTATTAAACTTAAATAAATTAAGAATAATATTTGAATGCATATTATTACTTTGATGAAATTTAAAAATAAAAATCCACTTTGATACGAACTAAGACGTTTTTAATTAGAAATAGGACTAATCGTTCACTTATGTGAACTAATTACTAGTTAGTAATTAGTCCTACCTATATAGTGTTTAAAATTTGAATAATCTACTTGAAATATAATTTATAAATGCATATTATAGTTGATCTGCTGATGTATTATTAACTCAGTTACTGTTTTAGTTATATCATATAATATATAATAAATACCTATAGGCTATGTAGTATGTACATCAAACTGTATTTAAAATGTGTATTTGGTATAATTTAAATGAAAATATTTTAAAATAATTAAGCATTTAAAAATAATAGATATTTGGTCCCTAACTTCAAAAATCATTTCGGGCCACTATTATAATTATATTTATAATTTTTTTCGCAAACAAATCAAAAATACATATAAATATCAATTTTTTATACTTTAGTTTTCTCAATTTCTAATATATTCACAATTCACTGAACGATGTTGTTAGTTTTTGTTTTTTAGCACGTTCCTTTTAAAAAGGAATTCCTTTAGAAAAAAAAAGAATTCATTTCGTTGGAAAATGAATGAGTTCCTTTTTTGGTTTTAAATAGAACAAAAGAATCTCCTCAAAAAATACTTCAAAGTCCCAACTTGCATCATAAATTATATATAATTTTATTCATCAATGTTCATACTACTTTCTATCAACACGATGCCAAAAATGTTTATATAATATAATAAGAAATATTAATATAATGATTTTAAGTTTTAACGATTAATGTCAAGTTTATTATATATATCTGTGGTAATAGTATAATATCGGACTAGTTGTATTCGTTACATTTTTGTTCGGAGTATTATTTGATTGTAGTAGTAGTAGTAGCAACCCGCATTAAGGTCTATGCTAAATATTGTACTTTACAATGTCCTTGATATTTTATCCACGTGCTTACATATTACAATTATGAATTATGATATGTGATTATAGGAATTATATTAAACAATTTTCATGTATAATGTATTAGTGCAATACTTTAAGTCTTTAAGAATTATTCTAATTTTTTAATATTTTAATACTTTGTACTGAATTCTGTTGGATTAAGTAATCATGGCGAAATTTCGAAAAAAATTGAAGTCCAAAGGCAAACGATGGATAAAAGGACAAAGCTCTGTTACCAATCCAGATTCGAAAAAGTATCGTTCACAAGCTCAAATGAATTTTTGCAAGCCATTATTTGGTAAATACTTAATATTTAAGATGAACTTTACCTAAATAATAAGCCTGAACAATTATACCATACTCTAGTAACTGTTTTAAATGAAGGAAAAAGTTTGTTAACTCAAAACAAATTGAAGGAACATGATAATATTATGAATAATTATGGTTCTAACAAATCTAAACCAGATGATGTTATGTCTCATGCTTCTGCGTCGACTTACAAAACATTTGAGACATTTGCTTCTGATTGGAGTTCATGTACCAATCCATCTTTTAATAGGTAAATTAATATCGCATATTTAATTATTTTTATATTTAAAAGTTTCATTTAATTACTCGTTCATCAATAAGACTTTTTTGTCACCATTCATAGTACCAATTGTTTAAAATAATATGTTACTATAATCTGTTTTAATAACAGACAACTGATCAATCCTTTCTTAGTCAAATATACCACTAATTAGTCATTAGTGTCATTTGAATTAAAATATTCATTCCTGTAAATTATTAATAAGGATGAGAAGTTATAGGAGTTAAAATAGACAAAATATGCAAGGAAAAATTATGATATATGCAAAAAATATATTATAATATGCAATTTTTTCTATAAATAAAAAACATGTTTACAATAAAATATAAATGATTTTTAACTGAGTGATAAAAAATTAATACTAGGTATAAATATGAGATGATAAATTATTGGTAGGTGTATTGATTGTATATTGATAGTCAGGTGATTTAATTTAAAAAATAAAAATACAATTTTATAAGTTTTGTAATATATTTAATAATTATTTTTTCAAACTTTTATTGCATTGAACCACCAAAGTTTGTTTAATATTTTCGACATCTAATCCCCGACGATTATCCGAAAGAATAATTTTGTATCGCGAAAAACTTCTTTCCACATCAGCTGAAGTTATGGAGGCATACTTGAAGTAAATAAGGTAATTTCCGGTTAAGTCTTCTGGCAGTTCGTCCATAGATGTGATTTCTCCATTTAAAATGTTTGATATATTTCGTAAAATACTGAATCCATTATTTTTTTCCAAAACATTATTTATTTTTCGATTTATTGCGTTGCCTACTTCACCAACTACGTCATTTAATTTATTTTGAACCGATTTAACGATAGATATTGAATCAATTAATGAAATATCCTGTCTTTCAAGTTGTGTTATTGTTGATGTTAAAAAACCATAATTTGAATGAGTAAAAACCAAGTTAGCTTCTATAGAATTTTCACTTAAAAGTACTTTAGCTTCTTTAATAGAAACCGCATCAATTGAATCTAATTTTTGCAATACACCATGTATTTATTTAAAATGCTGACAGTAGTATGAAGCAGCATTGATCCATGTTCCCCAACGCGTGAGTATGGGTTCCAGTGGAAGCGGAATACCCGGAGCTTCGGTTTTAAATAAAATTGTGTGAGATGGAGCTTTCAAAAACACTTGTTTCACTCTTAATATTAACTTGTCTACATGAGGAAACTTACCTCAAATTTCTTCTGCAATTCTGTGCATACTGTGTGCCAGACAAGTGACATGCACTATTTTCGAATATAATGCTTTTATTGCTGTACCGGCTTTTTTCATGTATGGAGCGGTCTCACTCAGAAATAAAAGCACGTTATGTGTTGTATACCATCTGACCACAAAAGAAACATAGAATTATCAAAGAGTTTTGCTATTGTTGAAAAGTTAACTTTTTCCAAAACTTCAGTTGTTAATAAAAATGTTTCACCTGGCCCATCAATTAACAATGTTCCAACAATAACGTTAGCAATGAATCTACCTTCTACATCAGTAGTTTCATCTATAGAAACCCAAATTTTTTTATCAGAAATATGTTTTCTAATATTATGCACTGTTTCATTGTAACGGTCAGTCACATATGTTTTTCATAAGGCAGATTCGCTTGGAATATCATTAAGTGTATATTTTTCTAAAAATGATCGAAATTCAATATTGGTGATTTTATGTAAAGGTATATTAGCACATGCCATAGCTTTACATAAATCTTTTGAAAAATGCGACAATTTTGAATTACTTGATGTACTTGGTGTGAATAATTGTTGAGTTTTAAAATTTTGTTTACGATTCAACAATCGCTCATGTTTGAATGTCTTTAAATGCTGCGTAACGGTATATCTTTTGTCAGAGTTAACTTTAACGAAGCAAATTTTACAAAATAAAATGTCACCATCTGTAGAAAAAACTTGTTCACCAAATTCTGTAATGTATTTCTTTATTCCATTCACTTTCGGCATTTTAAATTATGTTTCTAAACAAAACGAACACAATATTATACAATAATGGTTGTCACTAGACTAATTGAACTAAAGTAACATAAATACATCATACACTCATATATTTTGATATAGCTATAATTTATAGATTATAAACGATTAGATAAGATACTAATCCAACCTTTACTTTTATATACTATTAAATGTTACAATTCTACAATTGTCAAATTTGCTATCTGCATTTTTATTTTATTGATTATTGACTACAAACATATAAAATTTCATAAAATAATAAATTTTTCATCTCAATTGTATTAAAATCCACATAATTTTACTAAATATTCATTTTTATGCACAATAAAAAACATGAATATGCAACATTTAAAAAAAACTACCAATATATGCAAAAATATGCAAAATTTAAATACCAAATTTCAATTCATTGGGTTATAGAACAGATTTTTAGCTCACCTAGCTATAAATAGAAGATATAGAAAAAAATATGGAAATCCTATAACTTCTCATCCCTAATTATTAAATAACATATTCCTTTTCAGTTTATGCACATATTGTAAATACATTTTTTTTTTTTATAAAAAATCTGAATTATTTTTAATTTTTGTTATACTACAGTATCTATGGTTATTTAAAATTTGATTTATTCCGATAAATAATTAGTTTTAGCTGTAGAAGAAAAACTAAAGATATTTTTCAAAGGGAATTTATTTTTTTTGTATAATTGTTGTTCATTTTAAAATCAAAATTTGGTGTTTACTTTTTACTTTATCTTTTGGTGACAATTAAATTTATCTTTTTATTAAATACAAATTCAACATAGTTAAAAATATTAATATTACAATTTTGTAAAACAATAGGTATTTTGAATTTTGTTTAAATAACACAATAAAAATTTCCATTTTATGATTTTGCCATATATTTTACTATTAATCTTTTTATTTTCTTTGAGTTTAAGAGAAAATAACAATTGTAAAATGGAAGCAAAATTATTTAATTCTAACTTAAATTAATTATTATAGATTACTAAAAAATTTTAGTTCAAACTCATATTTGCATAAAGAAATGTTAGCCATACTTGCAGCATTAACTGAAGTAATTAAGGCTAATGGAGGCAAAGAAACTTCAACAGAATATTTTGCAGCTCTAGTAAGTAAACATTTTGTTATATTATCACATTGAATGCACTAATATTTTTTTAACATTTTCCTTTTAGATTACTACCTTACAAACAACCTTAAGTAATGGACAGGATGATTGTGAAGATAGTGTTACAGCTATAGTGTCGTTATTAAGTATGGGTATTAAATGTGTTCCTAAAGAAGTTCTTTGTACTAAATTTGGACCAACCACTCAAACTTTATTAACAACATTAGCAAAGTTTGCTGAATCTGATAATAATAATTTATTAAAATCAGTTAGTTTTGATGACATTTTTTAAAAAATTGATATTGACTCATATAATATTTTTATAGGTATTTAGTTGTTTATCTTTGTTACTTCGTATTCAAGAAAAAATTGTTTGGTCTCATAGTTCTACAATACAAGTATATGATGCAATTTTAAATTTTATTATACATTCAAAACCTAAGGCAAGTTAAAATATTTAAAATTTTATATATTAACGTATTTAATAAATTACTTGTGAAATTTAAAATTCTTAAATTAAACTTGTAAAACCTCCAAACAATTTAATTCTGAAAAAATATTAAAATTGAGTTTCAAAGGTAAGCTTTTTTTAAACCAATTGGTTTCATGAACTGAATAAAAATATAACAAATTTACAAATCGAGTAATTTTTTTTAAGCTAGTGCATAATATTTATACATATTTTTAACTCATATTTCAAAACTTAACATGACAAATATTTCGTTTTTGGTTTTTAGATTCGTAAAGCTGCTCAACATGCAGTATGTGCTATATTAAAATGTAACAAAGACTCAATGCATCCTATGTCTGATTATACTGCTACATATTGTACTAAAGTGTTAACATCAAGTGCAACAGCTATTAACACAACAACCATTCTTCATATTCTAACTTTATTAAAGGAATTGATGCCTATTTTTCCTAAAAAAGAACTCAAAGTATATTCAATTTAATAGTTTTGTTTAAAAAAAAATAATTGAAATAATTTTTGTTTTAATTTTTAGCCTCTTTGCGAAGAAGTCTTAAAATTGATGACTTTAAACCATCCATTATTGCTTTCATGTGGTTTTCAAGTATTTCATGGTTTATTTGTTTCTTACCCGTCATCAGAACTTGTTCTTTCATCTACACTGAATGCCAAGTTATTAATAGCTCTTTTTGATTATCGTCCTACACCAACAGATACACAACCTACTTTAGCTTGGTTAGCTGTCCAACAAGAAGCTTACATTTGTTTATCAAAGTAAAAATCAATTTTGTTTAAAATGTTAAATGTTAAAAATATACATATACATTTTCTTTTTTGTAGGAGTGACTTGTCATTATGCATCTCCCACCTAAAAAAAATATTTAAAGTATGTATTGAATTTTGGATTAATGGCAATTCAGAATTATTAAAAGCATCTGGCTCTACATTACGTAGTTTAATTGAAGAGTGTATTGGACAAGCTACTGATTCAACTTATCATCAAAGTATTTCTATTTTATTCAATTTAGTCACTCAATGTTTATCATATCAGTATAAAAATGCTTGTCCTCAAGTTTTACATACATTGTCTACATTTTTCAAGGTATTAATTATTATTGTTAAATTACATTTATAAATATTAAAATATATTTATGACATTACAGTTTTATGGAAAATGTGCTCCTGATATATTCTTAGAATGTATAAAATCATTAGGACAGCTTAGAGATTCCAATGAAGTTACTTTTGTTAATGAATTGGAAATGACAATTGGAGCTGGTATCAGGTATATTGGACCTGAACATATCATATCAGATAAAGTTATTCCATTAAAGGTAAATCTTTTTACAGAAAAACACTAAACTTTTTATTTTTAAATTACACTTTTTAATTTATATATTTATGAAACATTGATATTTTACCAAACATCCTTTTTTGTAAATTTTTTTTCCAATTTATTTAGTTAAAATGACGGTGAAGCCGAAATTTAGTGGTTGAACTTATTTTAAAGTAATGCCTTTTAAAGTTTGTTATTTTGACTTAATTTTACTTTGTACGTACTACTGTAAATTTATGGTTGAGTAGACGACGTAATTATGGAATCATGTTAATACTTAATTGTATGCGCCACGCACTGATTAAATATGATTACCGTAGGCATCCAACCACCAAATTCTGATTTCACCGTAGTTTTCAGTATACCCTAGCTACATAAGTAAGATAAATAAAATTACAAAAGAAAGGGTGTCTAATAAAGTAACATTATACCATAATAGCGTAATACATATTTTTCAGATGTTATGATTAGTGTGTGTACATGTTCTATTTGACCTTTATTATTTAAAATTTAAAATTTAGTAATTTAATCATCATAATTTTTTTAAAATAACATAACAAAATTACTTCTATAAACTTCCATCTGTAATTAATTTATAATCTATGGAGTCATAATTAGAAAAACTATTCAAGTTTATTTTCTATAAGAAAATGTAAACCAACAAAAACAGTCATAAATTAAATAATTGTCAGCTGTATCTTATCCTATTCACAAAAATATTTTTAAAAGAACAGTTAATGTAAAACTGAAAAAAAAAATTTTTTTCTAATATATAAAAATGTTTTACAAATACATAGTTGAATTCAATAATTACTAGATACATCATTATATCATAATAATATTTTTATAAAAAAAAAGCTGCTTTTTATTTATTATTATTTTTTAATTAAATTAACAAAATTATTTTAAATATATTCTAAATTGTATTAATATTGTTTTAGGTAGATGATGTTGGAGAATTTAAGCGTAGTTGGTTATTACCTGTTTTGAAAGATAGTATTTCAAACTCTACACTTAAATGCTATATAGACCAATTTTTACCTTTGGCACTAAAATGTCGGTAAGTATTAATATCTAAAATATTTAAAATACTTTTTCTGAACTATTTTTTTATTTATTTTAGAGAATTGTATGAAAATGCTTTAAAAGCTAATGATAAAATAACTGCCATTAGTTATGATCTTCTGGAATCACAAATTTGGTCTTTATTGACTAGTTTTTGCTTGAATCCTTCTGATATATCTACATCGTTTCGGGTAAGATAGAATGCATACAATTTTCCAACTCTGTAAAATAATTAATTGTCATTTTTGTCATTAATATTCATTGAAAATGTTTTTAAAAAATATTGATATGCCAATATTTATGTATATATTAAAAAAAAAATATATAATATCAACATATTATATTATATTATTCGTAAATTGATATAATCAATATACAAATATAGATAACAAAATAACAATATTTTCTCAGAAAATATTTATGTATGTGTTGCCATCCCTAGTTGTGCAAATAAACGAACATTGTTAAAATAGGAGATTTCACATGGTTAGACATAAATATATGGTGCTTTTATAATATAATAACTAAATATTAGGTAGGTCATATTCTAGACCACAAATTGTAGTAATTGTAGGTTTCTAATTTTAAGTATGTCAACATATTGAACAAATTTATCTAATGCCTAAAAAGTAACTCATAAAAAAATTTGATTGGGTCTCCTCTGCCCTCAAGAGTATTGTAATTTTCTTAAAAAGAGCCTAAAATTTAATAATCAGTCAATTTTTTTGGAAAACAAAATAGACAATAAATTAGTGTTAGGTTCATATATATAAATCTTAATATATCACACTGATGTTTTAGATTATAGCCAGAACTATGGGTACTATGTTAAGTTCTCGTAAGGAGTTAAGAGATATAATTCTTGTGTCATTGAGGAAACTTATAGATTCAGTTTCTAAAAATGATAAGGTACCTGATGATAAAAAACAGTTGTCTTATTTTGCAAAAAACTTTTTACCAATCTGTTTGAATTTATATACTAATCCTGCTCACGGTACAGATGAACAAGCTACTAGATTTTCTGCTTTGGAAACAATAAAAGTAAATTAAATATTTATTTTTTCTATTAAATTACTGAATTACTTAATTGTTTCAATTTACTATTTCAGATGTATTTAACATTGTCAGACGATGAAATAAAAAAACATTTATTTGACAAATGTTGTGGTATGCTGGATAATTCTAAAGATGCAGAACATATAGTGATAGAAAGCATTCTTGATATTATTGGAGTATTAGTTCCTTATCAATCTGTTAAAACACTAAAATTATTTTTTGATTCTCGGATTTCTAAAGCCAAACAATTGGAAAATTTCAAAGAAGAAAAAAAATATTTTAGGTACTATACAAGTATATTTATTATTTACTATTTAATAATTTAATAATAACATTAAAAATAATGAAAAAATAAAATAAAATCTTTAGGATCCTAGAAGAAATAAACAGTTCTAAGTCTCCAACATGCAATAAATTTGTAAAAAAAAATTTTGAAAATATACAAAACTTCATATTGTCAACAGCTCAAAATGCTGCCACTACCAGTCGTGGGGTAATTGCTTATAATTTCAATGCATTTTTTTTTTATTAATCAATTTTTTATAAATTAAAATGTTTAGCCTCGATTACGATGTTTAACACATCTCTTAGATCATACTGACGATGACAATGTAATTCAAAGTATATTAGTCCATCTCCCTGAAGCTGTACTTTGCTGTAAAGGTTCGACTGTTAATAAACGATGTCGTGAATGTGCTTTTTCATTGATTAATAAAATGGCTTTATTAGCAATTAAAGTTGAAAATGGCTTAGAAAACTTTTTAAATGCTCTATCAACAGGATTAACTGGTTCAATTTCAATGATAAGTTGTACTATTTTAGCATTAGCTTCAGTCCTTCATAACCGTAAAAGTATGTAGTAAATAATTATAAATTAACTTAAAAACAGAAAATGTATTAAACAATGTTATATTGTGTTTATTTTAGATGAAATAAGTTCAAATCAATTTGAAACAATTTTAAGTAATATTTGTTTACTTATTACAACTGGTACTAGAGAAGTGGTTAGCTCTGCTTTAAGCTTTATCAAAGTGATCATTACTTCATTCTCCAATGACCTGATGCCCTACCTTTCAACAATTGTAAGCTAAATTATTTTTAAATATTAGTGTTTGATTATATTTTTTTTATATACATAAAAAATGAATATTTAAAAAATAATTATAAACAAATGTTTTTATTAACTGATTACATTTATCTGGTAAGAATTATTTTTCTGGAGTTGTGTAAATTAATCATACCATTCTATGGGTACTGTAATATATTCTAATATATACAATTAAATAAGTAACAAGTCATGTCCAGCTATAGCTGAAAGTCCCAGAAAATGAAATGCATACCCATATCACAAATTATATATAATTTGTGCCTATATTGATGGTAATATTATATATTATATTAAATTAAAATGTTATTTATTTTTAGTTAAGTTCTCTTTCAAAAATGACAGATGATTGTAAACGAAAATTTCGTCAGGAAACTAAAAATATGTACCAAAGACTGGTACGTAAATTTGGCACAGAGCTTATTATAAAACTTGTACCAAATAGTGATATTCAAACACATGTCCGTTTACGTGCCATAAATAAAGAATCTGAGCGATTAAAGAGAAATAAAGATAAAAGAACAAAAGAGAAAATAAATAATAAAGTTGATGTTGATTTTAGTCTTAAAACTAAACCCAAAACGTATGTTTATTTAATATTTTTTTTTAAATTATAAATCTTATGATATGATAAAATCATTAATAATAAACTATTATCATTGTTTTACTAGATTTGAAGAGATTTTGGCTGAATGTGAAGAAGATGATAAGTTGGAAACTGATTTTAACCAAAAATCAAAAACTAAACAAGAAAAAGGCAGAAAGAAAAAATCTGTTGACAATTATTTACATGAATGTGAAGATGATATATTAGATTTTACTGAAGCAACTTCAAATAGAAAAATTTTGAGTAAGTTCAAATTTTTTAATATTTATTTTTCTTTATTATTTATTTTTCCCTGTATAGTGTCAAAACCTACAAGAGAAGATAATACAAATATTCAAAAGTCATCTAACATTGATAATAGTATAAAAACAGCACCTGATGGACGCCTTATAATCTCTGATGAACCTCAAGCACTTCCAACAAAGTCTGGTAAGACTATATTTGATACTATATGAATCTTTTTGATTTAACATAAATTTATACTAGCACCATTATTAAAACTTTTTCTCTGAATACTCTTAACTATCCATTATGAAGTCAGTCATATGTGAAAATAATTCATATAAGTATTACAAGCAAATATTAAATTTTTTTTCTCAAATAGGTATTGATGAAGAAGACATTGATGACAACTACAGTGATAATGACATGCCTTCAAAAAAACGATTAAAATATACACGTGTGTTAAATTTAGTATTTGAATATATTTCCTATAAATACTAATAAAAATGTATATTTCAGCTGGTGGAAAAGGTATTCATCGACCATTAGATAAAAATTCAGGGAAAGGGAAGATAAACAAACAAATGAAAAAGAATAAAATACAAAATGATGAGCCTCAAGGATCTTATAACAAAAATAAAGGAAAGAAATTTAATGGAAATATTCGTCCATTTTCTTATACTGATTTCAAAAGTTATGGAGCTTCAAACAAAAAAAGGAAAAGAAATTAGAATATTCATAAATAATTCAGAACATTGTGTTTTATTTTTAATAATTGAGTAACTAAAATTTAAAAAGTAATTAATACTTAAATTGTTTGTTTGTATAGCATTTATATTCTTTTTAGTAAAATTCTTGATTATTTGAATCAAATTGTACTAAATCAGGACAAATTCCTAAACTTCTAATCAAATCTTCTATAGTATGTAAATTGGAATTTTCATTTTCGTTTAATTTATTGAATAGTGATGTCAAAGCCTCTTGACAAACATTTAACCATTTTTTTGATAAATTTTTTATTTCGTCTAAATTATGCTGAAAAAAAATATGATAAATAGTTAATATAATTAATAACATAACATAAAGGTACAATATTATAACGTAAAATACTATGCAAAATTAATGACTAATACTTAGATTGAATTATATTAAATCAAAATTTTAAATAAACATAGAGACAGTTTATATCAAACACAATTGATCTAAGTACAAGCACATAGCTAAAAGGTAGCCCGGCTAACCCCATTACATTGTTAAAATACCCAGAACTCAAATAATTGAATTAAAATAAAAATAGTCATACCATATTTTGAAACTTCTACTATGATATTTTTGTTATTATTACATAATTATCTTTAAAATGATGAATATAAACAAAACAGCTTGAATGTTAGCACATATACAGAATATTGAAAATACTTAAGTATGTCTTCACAATCTCAAATTTGAATAAAAGTAAGTATCTTTATCGCTCCACTCAATCTAAATTGTATTACATACATACTTATTATTTAATTATTTTTACGGAAAAGATGAATAAATGTTCACAATAATTAGGCAACCCCAATAGTGTAAACCTAGCTATGTGTTTGTCTAAATATAAACATTAAAAATTAGCTAGGGTAATATACAATGGTATAATTTTTAAAACATTTAAAATGTATTTATTTTTATGTATTTGAGTACTATATCCCTATGTTAGTCACAACAAAAACATCACTTTGTTAGTCACACAGGGTCATAATGACCCGGTCTTTTGTTTATGTAAAATTTAAAATATACATATATTTTTATTAATATTTATTTATGTCATACATTTGTATATCAACACAATATTTATAGAAACATTTATATTTTAGTTCACTAAATTCAATAAATATACAATTAAAAAAGTACTTTTAAAAATATTTTTTTATATAATAAATATAAATTATAATAATAATGATAATGATAAAAAAATTAGAAATCATAATACTTTTTACTTGAATTGTAAAATTTTTTTAATAGTCACATTTTTCATTTATGATTTTGATGCAGTTGATACAACTAGGCACATTTGTATGTCGCACACAGTCTATAACACTTAATGATGGAAAATAACTTAGTAATAAATTATTATAAATTAAATTAAAATATTTATATATCGAAATTGTCTGTATATATAAAAAAAAAACTTACTATGAATTACAAAACAAAACTAAAATTTAAATTATTAAAAATCAAAATTACAAAGCTACCAGTATTTTAGACAGCTGTGCGACCAATGAAGGGATATAACTAATTAAAAAATAAAATTAAAATGGGTAGTAAAGAATATTACTATACTCTATTCAGCTGTTTGTCCATTCTATTAATAAAAATATTCAAACATCTCACAAATATTACTGAAGAAAGTTGGTAAAATTAATTTGAATAAAGTATATAAGTATGCTAGATATCGATGTTTTATATAGATCTATAAAAATATATATTGTTAATAACTTTTAAATTATGATGTAGCTGGTAGATATCAAGATTATTTAATTTGAAGTTTTTATTGAAATCTAAGATGTGTTCAATAAATTTGATTAAATTTTTTTTTTTATTTACATTTAAAATTTTTGACATTTTTTACACTTAAAATGTTATAGTAGTAACTTATAAAAAGACTGGACATTTTAAATAAAGGTATGTGTAGAATCATATATAAACTTTTATGTGTATATTAGGATTTAGGAATATTTATTTGTTAAGTTAAAAGATGGTATTTCAACTTTAATACTTAATAATTAGTAAATAGAAATAACCTACATATTTTATTATTTTAAAAAAGATTAGGGAATGCCTTAATCATATTTAGTACTCTTTTATATTAACTTTTGAGCCCATTACATCAACTATTTAAAACCTATAGTATAATAAAGAATATACTTAATGATCATAATTATCCAACCTGTTCACTATTTTTGAGTTCAGACTTGAGCTCTTCGATAACACAATGTTTGTCTAATAAATTTGATGGTGTCTCATCTTTATATTGCAATTTTGAAATTGATCTGTTTATTGCTTTGATATTTTTTGTTACTGCATTTTCAGCCAAATCAATGAAATTAGATGTTTCATCAATAACTTTTATTTTCTTTGATTTAGTTTTGGGAGTGGATGTACCTGTGGACTTCCTCTTCAGTCCTACTCCACGACAAGGTGTATATATTTTGTTAGAAGAACACAATAGTTTACATAAAGTCGGTGATGGAATAGAATTTTCATTATCAGACATTTTATTTTATAAGTAACTTGTTTTGCAATTCTAGTTCTAAACAAAAATGAAATAATTTACCACTGTTTTTAGTATATAGTTAACTTATTATTAATTGTATGAAAAATCACTACATTATGAATAAAAATAAGTCATTTTTTTGTAAAGCAATAAAATAATATTTAAACTTAAGAAAATATGATAACCTGCTATTCAAATTTATAAATAATTATTGTAAGTACTAGGTACCTACTAAATATTTTTAAATTCAGATTATATAATGTGTATCTATTGGTATAAAATATATTGAGATTCATGGACTAATAAATCACAAAAAAAATAATTATTTGCAAATACTGACAAATACTTTAAAATATTATTGTTAAAACATTTGAGTATTTGTGGATTGTTATAGTAATATAGTAGACAAATTTCAGGTTCAGTTGTCACTACTTGTGGGTTTGTTACGTAATATGTCTTGTCACTTATAATTTACAGTTTGAATATTGTTCATTATGAAGATACATGTTATCAATATCAAAATGTAATACGTGGTATCACAAAACCTTTAATTTTAGCAGGAAAAAAATAAAATGGAATCATGGTACATAATAAAAATGATAGAGAAAATTATAATCTATATGGTGATACCAGAATGTCATTTTCGAAAATAATATTATTTACTTGGTATTGCAGTGACTGTAGTGATCACGAATTAAAATATGCTGGATACCCAACAATACATGATAAGGTACTCTTAAATTGACTTTCCGATTGTGAACATGTACTACAAAAAAAAATAGCTTTCCAAGGTAATAAAATATATACTGACGGATTGACTATTTTAAATTTAAAATAATATTAACATAATATATATATTTTTTTCTTTATTAGCTTTTAGTAATAACTATGATAGCACAACAATTATATAAATAATAAGTATTATTCCACTGTTTCAGTATCCAGTATATTTTAATTCGCGATAGTGATATACATTTTTTTTATACATTGAGTGCAATTTGCATGATATTTAAAACATTTGTTTTTAAAATGTGGAACATTGGTCATATGGCGTCTAAAGACAATGGCCAGTAAGTGGCCTAATAGTTTACGGGTGAATATCCAATGCCAAATTTCAAACATTCATAAAAAATTAGTTTGACTATCCGGTAAATTTTTTTTTAAAAAGGTAGTAAAACTTTAGAGAATTTTCAAATATTACATTTAAATAGAAAAATTTTTATGAATTTCCTAATAAAAAAAATTGCAAAATGTTCGTGATTTTCACATATTTTGTGGAATTTAGACCCTTAAAAAACTTATAGACTTACACTCAACATTTTTAATTTTTACTTACGAGTTATGATGAACCTTGTATTATATTTTGAAGTGTTTTGACTCATTGAAAAAATGTTTATTGACGATAATAAAAAAAAAATGAAAAACTTAAAAATATATTGTCTATAAACAGCTCAAAAAGAGTCAAAATATATTGAAAATTTTATTGTGTATAGAAGATGCTTACATTAACATTTGATGAAAATTTTATTTATCTACAGTTTTTTTTTTTATTTACGCCAATAAAACAAAATTGATTTTGTCAAAAACCAGTTTTGTATAAAAATTTCCATTTATTCCCTTAATTTTTTTTTTGTTTTTTCCAGAACTTTTAAAAACTATTTCAAATTTTCAAAAATTACCTCTCAAAAGTACCAGCTAGACTATAGAAAAGATACTCATGAAGAAAATCTAAGCATTATTTCAACAACTTACCGTGTATGCAGACAGAAAAAAAAACATCATTCTAAAATGAAAACATTCCTTGCTCCGCTCAAAATCTAAAATTATACTACATGATTATATACTGTAATTAGCATAATAGTATTAAAATTATTATAAAATAGTGTTCTTTTTTTATATTGAACAATTCATATTTTTATGTTACAGATTATATACCTATTTAAAAAAATTACTAATTTTAAATTTAAAAATGAAAATAGATTTCTGTCTAGCATAATAATATATAAGAACTATAATATAAGTCTCTTCAATAGCCAATAGAAAACAATCAATGTTATTTTTCTGAAATATGACCATATGATACATATTCACAAAACATCAAACAAATTTTAGATATTTGACTAAATGATGCTCAATTTTGAATAAAATGTTTAGTCATTTCACATGAATTAAAACAATTAAACTATCACAAATAATTTAACCTAACAACAGTATATTAATCAGTTTTTTTTTTTTGATAAAATGTTTATGTATTCATAATAAAAATATAAAAAGAAATATTTAATGTTTATTTATTAAAATATAGATATAATTAAAATATTTTAATTGTTATATACTTAAAAAATATGGAATTTTAATTACCAATTCCATTAGTTAATAATAATAAATATATTATATATTACAGAGTTCTATTTCAGTTTTAAAAATATATATAGTATAAAAAAGACTGCCAAACTAAATAAAATTAGATAAAGCATATTGTAGCCACCACTATTTCTGCTGAGCCTTGTAACTCGACCAAGTGTGTTACTCAAAAATCCTCCAGTAGTTTCAAAATCATGATCCATATCTTTTAGTAAACGATCCTGATATTTTACTTCTGCACCAATATCAATAGACAAAGACTTCAAAGTATTCACCTTATCTTTTAGCTGTTCCGTTAAATCATCATTTTCTGTTTCAATAAACTCGCCACCGTATGAAGTGCTTGAAGACAGTGGATCATAATAATTTCCTCCGTGAGATCTACGCATTATTTTATCTGAAAATATAAATAATAAATTCAATGAAATATTTTAATTTAGATTCATAATAGTTTAATAAAAAAAAAACCTTTATAATCCATCAACTGTAAAAATATTTATATTTTATCTTTTTGTTTTGAAAAAGCATTAATTATCATAATGGTATATATTTATAGTTTTTTAATGTATTTATAAGTGAATTTTTGAGTCTGAATATCTGATGAAATTCATGGCCATGAAGAAAATTTAATTATACTTAACATAAAATCTTTAAAGTATAGTATATGGTATAATTTCGTCTTATCAGTGCCCCGTTGTCTATTTCTCATATACTGATAACAAATTTTATCAAAAGAATTTCGTTCAAGTTTGAAGTTAAGTCTTAGGTATCTCATGGATTTCGCTGATTCAGAACTCTAAAAAGTAAAAACTAAACTTTACAATTTAGTCAATTGTCAATATAACTCATTGTTCACTAATAGCGTAATGCGTGTATTATTTATTAATATTTAATTGTTTATTCGAAAAAACAATTTGTGTTAACATTTATTCAAACATTTATACTATACAAAATCCAAATAAAACTTAATTATTCTACACTTAAGTATGTGACTTGGCTTTTATACTCTTTCTAAGTACAAGTTCCTACTTTCGAGTTTTTCAATTAAAAATACCAAAATTATTATTCATACTGTAAGTGCATTTAATTATACTTAAATACAAACATACAATTAATCTTATATTTATAATAGTTGTTTACCCAGTGATGTTTTCAGTATTGTATTTTGTGAGTGAGGAGGTTATAATTTGTTATTTAGAGTAGTCCTAACTTGGTTTTCTCATAAATTTGGTATGCTGATGTTGATGTAGTGGATATAACATTTTAGACTTGCATCAACCTTCTACAGATTATAATTTTAAAATATGGTTATATCTTATGTAATAAATTCACTGAACATTGAATATATTTTTAAATTTTTCTGAAATTTGGGTTGGTGCTGCAGCCCCCAAAAGCAGTCAAGTCCCAACATGTCACTGTGTTTACCTTTATTATTGTTTTATTAACATATTGTGATATTAGTTTATTCTGTATATAGTATAATATATAAGAAAATTCTATAACAATGTTCCGAAATGGTAAGTTTTCTGAAACAACTCCATCAAAACAGTCACGAAGTGAGCGTTTTCAAGAAATGTCAAAGCAACAACAACTAATTGAACAGAAAAAACGTGAAATTCAAGCTAGATTTGAAGAAAAAAAAAAAAAAATTGCTGAACCAATTGGAGAAAATAAATCACAACAACCTTTAGCTATTACTAAAAATGCAATAAAATTGGACAAAATAAAGTCATTTTATCAAAAATCTAAGAGTATAAAAAAGTTAGTTAATATTTTGTAATAGTTTTGTTAGTTTTATAAATATTTATTTGAATTATTGCATTTGGTTGAACAGAAATGATACTTCAGCAAAAGGTTCTAATGAAGAACTTCCGTATGAGTCAACAGGTGCTCATAAGAGTAAACCTAGTTTAGCCAAAATTCTTGTGAAGGATGACATTTCAGGTAAAATTTGACATTTTTTATATTATGTATATATTATTTTGTCATAGAATAATTGTCAACCTTGCATATTTCTTACAAAATTGTAGATAAAAATTATAAGATAGGCATCTGATGGTATATAATGCGCATAAATATTGTATAAATAATAATTCAAATATGACAGTGGATATTTGTTTATGGAGTTGTTCCCTCTTCAAGATAAAATCATATCACTATTTAATTTTCTTTTCAGCATAGTTACTTTTTATTTAAATAAATTCAAAAATAAAAATGTCTATAAAATATATATTCATTCAAAATTTATAAAATGTAATATTTTAAATGATTTTATGTTTTGTACTATTTGTCATTATATGTATTTACATTTTGTTTTTTATTATTAATTTATTTATCAGAATTTGTATATTTTTAGATACAAAAAAAAATCTTAAAAATAATACTAAACCAAAATTTGAACATAGACCAATTTTAGGTATAAGTAAGAATATTTTAAGACATCTAAATAATGTCATATTGAAATTTAAAAAATATATTCCTCTGGGAAATATACAATTCTAATTAAAAAAAATTGTTGATTAATTTTGTTGCTGGCTTATGCATAATTTACAGGATAATTATATCATCAGTAATCAATTATCATCTTGCAAAATAAGTAGGCAGTATTACTGTTTTTAAAAATAATTTGTAGTAGTTAAAAAACAACATGAATTATATTTTTAGGACATACAATTAGATGAATAAATATAAAATTAAAAATAAATGATGTCATTTGAAAAACTTAAATACGTTAAAATTATAACAATAAAAAATAGTAAAAAATATAATTTTTTTAAAAAACATTAATCTTTTTCAAGATTATGAGTGTTAACTGTTTAAATAACTGTCCAGTGTAAATTAAATTAATTTAAAAAATAAGTATAAATTTAGAAGTTTATTGCAATGTTAATGTGTATTAATCATGTTTTAGAGTCAAATTATTGCCTAGAAGCATATAAAGAGCCTGAGCCTTTTATTCCAGATCATCAATTTATTGGATATAATATTAATCAAGCGTACCAACCACCTAACTTTTATAATACTCCGTCTGTTCAAGTAACTTCAATCCAACCTCAACCTCAGACCACTGTGGTTCAAGTTCCTACTGTATCAATAGTTACCACACATCCAATTTTACAAATTTCACAACCAACTTCAATGTATCAGACACAAAATTCAGTATTTATATCACAAAATAATTCAAAAGTAATAAACTAACAATAAGTATACTGTGGTTTTTTAATAATTATATTTTTTATATATCTAACTTAAAATTATATTACAGATGACTATTCCCCATGGTCCTTATCAACAATATCCGTTGCAAACTCCACCACTGACAGCTACAATAGTTACAGATACTACAACAACAACAACTGTACCTCGTAATGCTGATGAGCAACCATCACTTATCGTAACTGAAACATCTACTGTGTCCTTGGGACCAACTCCAGATGCAGCACATATATTGAACGCAACACCTCAGACAATTGAAACTTACACTCCGGTTCCGAGAGGTACTGTTACGAAAAATTGTAGTTTTTGTATAAAAAAAAATCTATACATTTATTATGTAAATTGGGTTGTTTGTGGGAATTTGGGAAAGGGGGTCTGCGTTTTAATCGCAAATTAAGCTGATTCGGAGTTGTCTAGCTTTGAATACAGTGATGAGATGTGAACCACAAGCAGTTCTTGACAATCAGGATGTCGAAAGTTTGGCAGCTACAGTTGCTGAATATGGTGATGAAATTGAAAATATCATACTACAAGAACGACCCCGAGATGTTAATTTATTGTATGTTTATTATTTTTATGTATCTATCAAATGTTTAACTATTATAAAATATTTTAGATTTTTGAGGAACAAAAATTCTCCTGCCTATACAATTTTTCGTCAAAGAGTGGGATACTTAAAAGCAAAAATGATAGCTAATAAATTAACACCAACTGAGATAAAACCTCAAACATTTTTAAATCAAATACTAGTTACAGGCTCTGATAGTAAAGATATAACTAATAAGAAACGTAAACGTAAAAGTCGTTGGGCAAATGATAATGTTAAAGTTCCAGTTACATCAACAATTGGTGGTACTCCTTCTATTACCATTTGTCAGACTATTCCCCAGCCAATTAATGCTCAAACACTTGGTAACTAAATACTGATCACAGTTTAACTTTTTTTTTTTTTACTAAACTTTATTTTTTTGAATCAGTTGGTGTGCCTGGTATGTCTGGACCCATGATTAGTCAAGTTGGACGAAATGATCCTGCTTTAATACAGTATGCTATGCAATCATTTGGAACAATAAATTTATCTGAAGAAGATTGGAAAAAAGCAGAAGATCATTATAAAGTATTAATAAAATATATAATTTACATCACATTCATGCACGGATATTATTTTATTGCTAATTATTATTGCAGATTAATTTGTTGTATCAAGATATGTTAAAAAAACGTCAACAATTGGAAAGTTTACAGAGAGCTGGAAAATTTAAATATGAATATGATAGTGATGAAGATACCGAAGGTGGTACATGGGAACATAAATTAAGAAAAGAGGAAATGGTTGCTACTGAAAGATGGGCTGAAGAGTTAACTGAAAAGTCTAAAGATAAACATCATATTGGAGACTTTTTACCTCCTGATGAACTTGCTAGATTTATGGAAAAGGTTTTTAATTTAAATTTATTATAATATTTATGTTATATCTATTTATATTGTATATTTAATAAATGTACTACATATTATTTTTTTTTAGTATTCTGCTTTAAGAGAAGATCGCGAGCCTGATTTGTCTGATTATAAAGAATTTAAATTAAAAGAAGATAATATAGGTTTTCAGATGTTACAGAAACTTGGATGGTCTGAAGGGCAAGGTTTAGGATCTAGTGGTACTGGTATCGTCGAGCCTGTTAATAAGTAATTTTGTTTATGTAGTCTTAAAATATTTAAAATTGTCTTAAAATCTTATGAATTAGTACTCATTTTTTATCTATTTTGAAATGAGATATCTGTATTTTTTCAGAGGCGGATCTCATAATGAAAATCATGGTTTAGGTGTTGAAAGACCATCAGAACTCAGACAAAACGATGATGAATTTGATGCTTATCGAAAACGAATGATGTTAGCATATCGTTTTCGCCCTAATCCTTTAGTAAGATAAATTTACATTAATTCTTAAAATATAAAAACTATAATTTGGAGTTCTAATTTATTATACATTCAACAAAGTTAAAGTTAGATTTAATTTGCTTTAATTTTGTAATATTAAATTTTTTATGTTTCAGAATAATCCTCGAAGACCATATTACTAAAACCAAATAGATATATTTAAGCAATTTACTAACAGTTTATGTGTTAGTTTTTATTATAGTATGTATTTCATATTATTGTATTGTTTTTTTGTTAAATTATTAATTTCTTCTAATTTAATCTTTTTGACTTGTTTCATCTCGTAAGTATATATACTTTTTATAAATAATATTATATAATTTTATATTATGTCGTATGAAAAATGGTTTATTAATTAACTATTGATCCTGTTCCACAAAAAATTGTTTGTTAAATTCTTGTACCAGGAACCAGTTCTAACAATCCCACTATTCTCAAAAATAGTATCTGTCTATTTGCTGCTGTATTGATACATACAACATGTGAATTACAATTATAAAAATATTTCTATAACAACAAAAATCAAAAATCATATACCTCATGTGTTTTGGAAATCCTTTTTATCTCTTCTACAATTTTCTCTGTTCATCAATTCCGCCTCTTCTGTTCTGACATTAAATTATATCTGCACATAACCTCTATCAATGACTATCTTCTCTTACAAAACGACCTCCACTGATTGATATTTAGTTGCTTGAGGTGTCTCTTGGCCCCAATATGAACATTCCCAAATATACTGTATTCATCTTAATCGGCTCTCGTTCGTCACTAATTTTTCTCTACCAATTAAATAACATAATTATCAAATCAACTGAGGAATCCATATGTAACCTATATTTTACCCTCACTCTACTCCCCAACATCTTACCTATCCAACACATCGAGAATATATGTTTTCAAGCTCTTGGACTTCATTCTCCGTACCTCCACCAATTTTCTATCAACACCACCTCTCAAGTAATTACTGTGCTCTTGTCTCTCCTATTCTCAAACACTAAGCATTGATCCAAACAACTTTAATCACAAGATGTGCTAATAAAAATGGTTATACCTTAAATAACATAAATAACGTAATTTTTAATATAAATTTGTTGTATCAGCAGCTTAAATGACAGGGGGTGCTCCCCTCCCTGTAACCGAGTCTGTCGAATACGAATGTGCTCTCCGGGATGACCCTACTACATAATATACAAGCTCCGTGATTGATAGGATTCAGAGACGCTTCCTTCGAGCTCTCGTTCTAAAACAACATCCCTCACCTTCCACGCGACTATTCCCTAGTCCAAAACCCTCTACAACTACCCAGTCTTGCTGACCGCAAACACACGTATTACGTACAATCTCTATTACGTACTTTCCTTTCAAATATTCTTACTAGTAAAACCGACTCCTTAATCTTCTATCTCAAATTTCTTTCAAATCCTCCCATGACACACTTGTACATATGATCTTTTCAAAATCTTTTCCCCGAATAACTTAATATTATTCAAATTTAAGTCAGATAAACTAGATTTTCCACTCCTAAACTATGTAGTGGAACATCAAATATATAGACGGACGAGACCGTGTACGATTTATCTCCACAGGCACCGGGTATCTATAAACAGTGTATATTAGTTTATATTATTAATATGTGAATTTACTTTTACATATTATCGTTCTGTGATATTATTGATCTATTCCTACAACCATGGTTCTTATGTCTTATCCATACTTATATTATCTATGTCAGAAACCCAGTGATAACAGATGAACCTTTTGCGAGACGTCACCTGTACATCATGTCATTTCCAGACTTCCAGTCCGTGACTCCAATAAATATAATTAAGTAGATTAAAATATTCGTTAAAGGAATAATTAGTAAATATTAAATTAGCTAATGGTTCTGAGTTTTGAGAATAACTGAAAGAAATAAGTAAGTGTAAATTTGACATTCTAGTCAATAGACAATTACTGAATTAATACTGTTTAGAATTACTGACCTTTTTTCTATAAAATAATTACTTTTAAAGTTTTAACCAAAATAAAAGTTGTGTATATGCTTTAAAATATGATTGATAATTTAATTCAAAAATTAATAATTACTACTTATATATTGACTAATAAATATCTATGAAGATACCCGATAATTATATTTAATAAATATTTTTAGAAATTTGATAGAAATTTTACAAAAATAAAAATACTAATTTGTATTAGATTCTGAGTGGAGTGATGTATATATTGATATTACAATAGCTGTTTTTTTGTGTCTGTCATGACCTTTTAAAGCAGTAAAAATACTTCGATTTATAACTTGAGCATCTTTTGTGATAGGAAAGTGAACCTAGTTAATACTTTGGAAGGGGGTTTCAACAAAAGTTAAAAAAACTTATCTTATTAGTACTTTTCTCTTTGGATACAATTTCAAAATGTAATGTTACTCTTAAATTGTTATTACTTATTTACTTATTAATGGAATTATAAAAAAAAATTGAATGTAAATTAAATGTTTTATGAACTTTTGAAGTTAGAAATTTGATAAAATTCATTTAAACTAAAAATTTGCAAATTATTTTGTATTTTAACATTCATAAAAAAAATTATTTTCTTATCTAAGATTTGAAAATGTCATACAAAATTTCTTATAAGTTTTCTAACTTTAGTAAAAAAGGACAGTCGCGTTATATTTTACGACCATTTGATGTTCAAATTTTTACAACATAGGATATTCACCCTTAAAATAACTATTTCTCTTTATACAATTTTTGATATTTTGTTATAATTCAAAATTGAATAACCCTAAATACTTGACATTTTTACGATATATTTATATCAGGGGTCTCCAAACTACAGCCCACGAACAAGTTTTAACCGTTCCGTCTAAAGAACATTGAATAATTTAAAAATATGTATAGTTATTAAGATTTATACTTTAATAGCTGTCCCGCCCAGCGTTGTCTGAGCCAAATATTAAGTTAAGATTAACCTAAAGTGATTTATATGCATTTAAACCACCTAGGTAGGCAATCCACTGCATTAGATCATGGACAATATATGAGCAGTAAATTATCAGGTAGGCAATCCACCTGCGGTGGACTGCGGACCCCATGAAGTGTGCAAGTGAGTAAAATCAGAATTAGGTATAAAAAACATTGTGAAGGTTGCCTGTGCCGAAGATTTGTTTTTTCAATAAATTTATTTACAAAAATATGTATATGATAATGTATTCTTACTAATTATAATAGTTATAAATATGTAACCATTGACAACATTATAAATAGAGATTGATGGTATAGCAACCATTAATAAACAAATATTTCCATCGTAAATCTCTAAATCCCTGTTTGAGCACCTTCCGAGGTTGGGTTCTTCCAAAATTTTCTTTCGTAAAAACCATCTCCTGGAAATTACAAACAATTGAAAAAAAAATTGAGCGAAATCGGCCCAGCCGTTCTCAATTGATGAATTGTTATACATTTTTGGCTCCATTTTTATATATATAGATTTAAGTACATCTGTAATATATTATAAGCATTATTTTATAATATATTTAATATACTGTAAGTATTTTATGTAAAATTATGTATAAACATTATATTTTAATATTTATTATATTGCCATAAAATTAAAAATATATAAATTTATATTCACTTATGACCCATTGGGAACTTTTGCTATTTTTTATGGCCCTTGAATAAAAAAGTTTGGAGACCCCTGATTTATATTGTCATATTTTATACATGGTATAATTTAAAATAATATATTTGTTCAGTAAAATAGCTTAAAAATTTAATACAATGTTTCTTATAAGTTTTTTTATAAACCATTTAAATAGTTAAATATATATGCAAGTTTTTTTTAACCATTTAAAATTAAATTTTGACATAATTCATTAAAGTCGCAAAAATTTGCAAACTATTTTGTAGTTAATAATGTATAAAGTATTCAATTTTTATAGCTAAGACTTGAACATTTAAGACAAGATGAGGAACCTTAACAGTAGGCTATACTAAAACCAAAAATTCAAAAAATATATATTATGTGCAATTTTTTTTTTTATAGACATTTGAAGTTCAAATTTGTATGAAATTAAATATTTAAACAAAGACTAACAATGTTAGTTATTTTCTTATAATTCAAAAATATTATTTTTGGAGACTTACAACTTTTATGTATATTTAAAATTTTACTATACGCAATGACATTTTTGAAATATTTAGATTAATTCTAATCAATTACCTACTTATATCACGAATCTATTCACACATTAGGGTAAAGTTGTATTGATTCAATAGTTGATTAACAATAATATAATATGATAAATGCAATGTTTTCATTAAAATTAAATTAGCTTACCGTAATACTGATAGTAATATCAAAAAATATATGAAATTTACTTGATATAGGCTGTCAGGTTGTCCCTGCTCAGAATCATCTTTTGTATATAATAATTTATTATTAAATTTAGATTTAACACATCCTTTATAGTCATTAACCACACCTGTTCAGCAGAGTGGTAACCACTTTCCCACCTTTTTATAACTGTTTTTATATTATTCACTGTTATTAGTTATTTCATTTTGAACCTTTACAATATATAATTCTTAAAGTATTAACTATTATTATATGAATTATTATATAGGTGACTATGGTGATATACATTTTTTGAATCAATTCAAGATTAGTAATAATTAATAATGACATCAGCTTCCAGCACAAGTGCTAGATCCCTTTTTGGTGATTCTAAAAACTTATTGAGTGAACGGGTGAAGTTGAACATTAATAATATGTCATCAGTTATCAAACAAATTCACAGAAGTTCCAAGAGTCATGAAATGTTAAATCAAACTGTCAAAAATCTTTCAGTACTGGAATCTAATATTGATCGTACTGAACATAATTTAAATCAATTAAGAAATGTTTCTACCAATTTTAACCAACAATATGGGGAATTTAAAAGATCCATACAACTTATTGAAGAAGTAAAGGAACATGTACAAACCATGCAAAGATAAATATATAAATTAAATTAGTTTTAAATAGATGTATATTCAAATTTGTGAATTTATTTTATGTAATGTAATAAATAATAATGTTAAGACCATTTAATTTCTTATTTTTTAATTTTGTGTAGAAGTGTAAATATATATAAATGGACATAAATTTAAATTGTATTTCAAGAAATATTTGTTTTGTTGTGTATTTTTAACTTATACTTTCTTATAATCAATTAAAAAAATTATTTTCTAAAAACTTTGACAAATTCATATTAAGTAACATAATTTGTAAAAGTACATTTAACTTTAGTAGTTTTGTGTCAAGTACTTATTTTATACTTTTTTCAGTGATCAGATAATTAATTATATCAGTTTCTAAATGTAAAACATGAAAATAATTTACCTATTACTCCAGATAAACAATGTTTGAATTTCACTGTAAAATAACTGATGAGATTATTATCAGTTTATTATACATATAATTTTCAAAGTACCTTATAAATATATTCAGTTTACTTGTAAATATATACTATGTTCCAGTGGTATATTTAGGGGTAAGATTAAGACGATATATCTTCCTCAGCGATATTTTTTTTAACATAATATATGTATAAAGTTATAGTTGTATTTTTTTTCCATTCATCATTTTATCAAAGTAATTCATACTGCTGAAGTGACATCGCTGGATGGTTCCTTCAATCGTGTATTCATGTCAATATAATTATTTTCTTTCTGTCCATTTCTTCAGTTTATTGTAATAACAAAATGTACAGATTGTTGAAATTTCTAATAAAAATAAATAAATAATAAAATGTTTTAATTTTAAAGTAGGTTGAATAAACTTACGATGCTATTGATTCATAGCAACATAGAATTAGATGTTAAAGAAATAATTGACAAAATTTCTAAAAAACCAATAAGCTACTAGAATTTGTTTTATATATGATTCATCATTTAATCCATATTGATTGTAAATTAATGAATATTAAACATTTTTAGATCATGTTATTCAACATTGATCAACAAAATATCTATTTTTCATTTAAATATCTAGTTTCATTCAAATTTGAACTTAAAATGTCTATAAAAATCAACAATGTAAATATATATTATAGATTTATTTATTACACTATTAACTACTTACAAAGTGAAATCTTGTTTATTTTTTTTCAATTCTTAACAATAAAAATAAAACATTTTATAAATTTTTAACTACAAAATAATTAGCAAATGTTTGATATTTTGTTGAATTTTGGTCAAAATTTGAACTTTAATAGCTTATAAAAGAAAATTGTACCTATGTATTTTTAATATTTTTGAATTGCTATAAAACAACTTATGAGGAATATTGTATTACATTTTCAACCATTTTGACCCAACTAAAAAAGTAAAATTTCATAGGCCTACAAACAGTTCAAAAATTGTTAAAATATTTTTAAAATTTTATAATGTATAAAAAATGATAATCTCGGCATTCAATGCAAAATTGTGTAAAAAAGTATCTACAGTAATTGGTTTTTAAACTACAACAAAATAAGGAAGTTCTCTGAGAAATAGGTAGCTTACAGCTGAACATTCAATGTCTAATTTCAAACACTCAAAAAATTAGTTTGACTTTCTGGTAAATTGTTTGGTTGTGATAGGTAAAAAAACGTATGCAGAATTATGTATTGAATTTTAAAATCTTAGATTTAAACAAAAAATTTTATGAATTTTCTAATCAAAAAAAACTAAATGTTGGTGATTTTTACGTATTTTGTTGAAATTTTAATTTTAGACACTTATCAAAAAATATTATAGACTTGCAGTCAAATTGGCAATAATAAAAAAAAAATTTAAAATAAACACACATCACCTTAAAATAAATACATTCATGGCTCCACTTAGAATCTAAAACCAAGGGAAAATATAATATAGTTTTGATTCAAAAATGGCTATATTTTTTGTGGGGATGTTGAAGAAGGATAAATGATAAAATAAACTAAAAAATATATAGATGGAGCATAATTTTTAAGAATAAGAACAAAATATATTAAAAAATTTTGAAAATTTTGATTGAATTGATGTGAAATTTAAAAAAAGAAGGATGTTATTAATGAAAATAAAATACTATGTTCTGACATTTTAGAACTCGAGGTAGTAAAAATAATAAGAAGAAATAACACTTTAATCTATATTTTCATTGATCTTATTAGATAATGCTAAAAGTGTTGAGGAAAGCCTATGTGGTATAGAGTATAGAATGTGTACCTCCTACTATATTATATAATATAGTTTTATCCAAAGTGAATTTTCAGGTTAAAATCCACTTTGGTTTTACCCTCTTAACAAATATTTATGTATATTTTATAAACTTCACTTATTCGTTCAATAATTTTTAACGATTAATTACCACGATTATTTCTTATTATCATAAGTTTTTAAATAATTGGTCATTTTTATTATTTTATGTGATAAATTGAAACATTGGATAATGATATTGTTGCGTTTTAAGTGAATGCCTATAGTGTAAAGCATGGCTAAAGATACTATAGTATCTATAACCGTGGTGTAAACATTAATTTAAAAAAACGCGCCAAATGATTTAATCTGCAATGATTCCCTCTATATGGTCATACTGAGGATTCACTCTGTACTTTCCGTCCCTCGCATTCCTATCGGTTCGGTTGGCTCTAACTTATTGTAACCCTTGTTCATATTTGTTGTTCGTGTTTTGTACAGACATCAAACGCTGAATATTGTTCATTTTCGGTTTCTTCATTCTTTCGTTCAAGTTTGTTCTTCGCTTTTGAAATTGTTTCATCTTAACACGTGTAATATAAATAGTTTTAATATTATAATTGTTCACAATTATTTTTTTTTATTGTGAAGCAGTCATAATATACTATTAACAAAATGTGGAGTAAGTACTTCATACTTATTATAAGCACGTGTGTATCTGTTGAATCTTATGTATTATGTTTTGTATTTAATGATATACCGTAGTCGATAATTGTCAATCCATATTATTTATTGATTCTAATGCAAGATAAACATTTATAATGCATAAATGCTTGTATTTTTTTAATATATATTGACAAAGTGATTTTCACATTTCCAGGCATAGTAATGGAACCAGGGAAAAAGTACAGCACTGTCGTGGAGAACACATTCCATCTGTCCATGGCTACACTTGATTTAGAATCTGTTAAAAAGGGTTTGTAGTATACAAATATATTTTTATTATATACATTTTGATTTAAATGTTAAAATTTCACTGAATTATAATTATCGCTTGATTTTTATCTCTTTATACAATTGTGATTTTATTAGTTTATTTTTAAGAAATGGCCTGCACTAAGTATTCATGATTTTTAATTTTTTATTTCAATGATGCGATAATTGTGCGATTAAATTAATGTTGAGTCTTGAGAGAGGTATAAAAACCGTTAATTCTATTAATCACTACTTAACTGTAAGGTACCTTCAAAAATAATAAACATGATAGTTAACTAATTCTTCTAAATTTCTTTTGGACCTCATTTTATATTCATCCCATTGGGTTTTAAGTCTCCACTTTGTAGAAGAAACTTTAAAACAAGGATTATTTATCAAAAATCTTATAAAACAATTTAATTTATTAAATAAATCTTACCAACACATTTTGTTTGAAAGATGTTTATTTGTTATGAGTCATGTAAAAAAAACTGATTTTGACATAATATACATATCCGACATTTACAATGTTTAATTAATTTGTTAATAATGGTGTTTTATATAGCTGATGATGTACATACTGTATATGTCGAAACTGATGATAACCCACGGGTAATTCTTTGTCACTTGTCTAAAGCATCAAAACTGTTCCAATGCCGATTGGATCATGTTTTCCCACGGGGAACAGATTTGAAGTTTGTTACATCAGCTACTGCTAACATACATATGACTGGTATTTATTTGATTTAAGATTTTGATTTAATAGTATAAATATATTTTTTTTTACATTTATAGGATATTTAGACTTAGACGAAAACAATGAATTATATTCTGATTTAGAAAGTGAATCTGAATTTGAAGAAACACAAATTGAAAATAAATCCGCCCAAGAAAAAGGTAATTTTTTTTTAATTATTACCTAAATATTTTTTGTTAGTTATTTTATACAAACTCAGCAGAAGATCCCCTTTTTTTATTTTTTTTATTCACTTATGAAATTAAGTTATTTATATTTAATGTTGTATATGCATATACAAAATACTGGTAATATTCTTCTGTATTTGTTTTATTAGTACTCATTGTATATGACATAAATTAATTTTAAGTAAGTTATTTACAAATTTTAATATTCTAATGATAATCATTTACCTTATCTTTTTTATTGTGTTCAGTAAATATTATATAAATTGTTGAATTTACTAGTACATATGCCAGCTACAATTAATTAACTCAAAAATAATAAATTATAAAGTTATATTTATTCATCAATTATTCAAAACTTCTTTATACATAGGTATTGGGTTATCAAAATATAATAACAACTCATATATTTAGTTATTATTTTTGACAGTAATATTAATGCTTGTTAGTATTATAAAAAATAGTAGGTAGCATACTTCTACACTCTGTTCTCTGTTTAATGTTAGAATATGCCGTCCGGCACATCACCCTGTCATGGAAACAGGTCCCCTATGGCATGGTGCGCCATGATAGTGCGCAGAAAAATATTAGTGTGCTTGTTGAACGAGTATAAAAATGTTGTGTATGAAACATCATAACTTTACCATTCTAATATTTTTATTAAATATATTGTATATTATTTTTAAAGTTTTTTGCATTTTCTATTTCTTATTTTTTACATCACTTCATACATTTATTTTTTAGTTAGTGATTCATTTGTTAAGTAGCATAAAATTTTAATTAAATATAGTATTAAATAATTTACAGGCAAAAAACGAAAATCTGAAGCTAATGTTTCAAAAAAAAATAAATCTATTAAATTGGATGAGAGTAATCAGTCTGATGAAGATGATGATGATGAAACGGACGATGAAATTATGGATTTTGAAGATGATAGTGATGATGACGAAGAAAGTGCAGGGTTAAAATGTAAGTTTTACCATTACAAAAAATTAATCATTTTATTTAACAATGAATATTTTATATTTTTAAATAATTACAAATGGATCTAACATTTTTCTATTTTTTCCACCTAGAATCTTAAAATAAATAACATTTTTTTTATGCTTTATTTTCTAAAATTTAAACTACAGCAAGCCCCTGTTTAACATGGTTTTGCCATTATGTTATAAAATTTAAATCTTTGTATTTCGTTTAACAACAGTTTAAGTAAAACATTGTTAGTAATACAAAATTCTATGTAATTTAATAAATTTAGTCACCCTTGCGTGTAGTGCACATGCACTTATAGAATCAAAAGGTATTTTCAGATATTGATATTCTTGCCTATCATAAGCAGTTTTCTTGGTGAATAAGAGTTGTTATTTGGACGGGCATTGTGTTTCACAGGTAATCTGTATTCATCAATCATTGTACACTGTATCTATCCTTAATTATATATACCTTATATACCTATATATATCTTGAAGTATATTTAAAAATTCCAAAATTCATATTTTGAATCACTACATTTTTTAAGAAAAAGGGGTGAGCATGTAGTGAATTATCCTGTATAGAAATACAAATTTCCAAGACGAATATAATACAAACAAATTGTTCGGTTTATTAGTATTATTTTTTCATTGATATTAAATATACAGATATGGCATTTCTATATCCACTAAACAGTTAACACACTTTTAGACCAACTTGACGAAGAGGGAATCAATGGTTTTCACTCGCACATAAACTTTTGAGCAATAAAGAAACTAACATTTACACATGAATAAAATTATAACAATGTTGGGATAAACAATGATATCAATTGTGTTAGATTAAGGATATTTATAAAATGGCGCATCCATAAGTTTAATATTTTACTAATATTAATGTGTCTTTCTTTAATAAATGATTTTGTGTTTTTGAGGTCACAATCATATTTTAATGTTAGTAATATTTTGAAGATTAGTTCTTTATTTGATCGATAATAAGTCGTAATGACATATAATCTGTCTAATACTAAACATTTGTTGTGTATTACTTATTATATTTTAACTTGTTATTTATAAATAAAACTTTTCTTGCTTAAGGTTTTTTCTCTTAACCTTGTTTTTTCTAGGAACCTAACCTAGATATTAAATGAGGACTAGTATTTTCATCTCCTTTGTCGTTCGCTTGTGGTTCTAAATTTTTTTTAATATATTTTTTTGACTATGTTTAGTAAGTGATTTACTTGATGATGATGATGATGATAATGACGATGATGATGATGAAGAAGATAGTGATGATGATGATGATGATGATGATGATGATGATGATGTACCAGTATTGTCTAAAAAAACAAAAGAACAACAAAAAACTCCAAAAAAACAACTGAATGGAAATGATAAGTCTCCTAAAAAACAGAAAACTCCTAAAGGTCAAGAAAAGACACCTAAAGGTCAAAGAACTCCAACGCCCAAAACACCTGATGCCAATCAAACTTTGATAAATGTAAATTTATATTAGTTTAATTTTTCGTATGGTTTATCTTATTTTTGTTAATTTTTTCTAACTATATTTTAGGGTTCAACAGAAAGTAGTAAAAAAAAGAAAAATAAGGAACCTAAGACCCCACTCAGTGCATTAAAAACTAAACCAGATACTCCATTGCCTAAAGATAAACAAAGTCAACAACAAAAGTTAAATGGTGGAGTTATCATTAATGATCTCAAAGTTGGTGATGGTGCCATGGCAAAACCAGGAAAAAATGTACATATTTATTAATTTTAGTATTTGGATTTTATATTTTATATATTCTTTATTATTAATAGGTTAAAGTATATTATATTGGCCGCTTGAAGTCTACTGGTAAAGTTTTTGATTCAATGCAGAAAGGTCCTGGATTCTCATTCGGATTACAACGTGGTGAAGTTATTAAAGGTTGGGATATTGGTATTGCTGGTATGAAAGTTGGAGGCAAAAGAAAAGTTATATGTCCACCAAATATGGCGTAAGTAATATTTCTGAGACTAATATAATTACTGAACACTATTTTTGAATTACCTTTTGTAATTAAAAATTTAATAAATAAAAAAGTTTATAAAAAATGCTATTGCAACTTACATATTATGAACAGTGCACTTGCAATAATACTCCAATATAATATAACTATTACTAGGACTTAGGTGTCACATAATATACCTCGGGTATATATTAATAATTAAATATCAGATAGACTTGTAATACTACTGTAGACAATATGGATGCTACATAGATTTAATCTATTTATGTACTGTCAACTAAACAGATATTTATCTATATACAACTGTTGAAACATTTATAATCATATTTTTTACAATACCAGGTAACACTTTCCATCTAAAGCCAATTTAATCGTAGTTGCCACGGATAAGTTAATGAATTGAACAAAATAATTTTCAAAGTGCAATTTATATTTTTGTTAATACTTCAAAATTCAAAAGAAAAAAAACAATTTTACTGGTATAAATTATTTTATAATGTATTACAAATCTTATTTTGTAATAATAAATTAAGACATATCCCTAATATTTTTATATTATGCCCATTGTTAGGTTAAATTATTTCTTTTTAAAAGAATGTTTAAAATACTTAGTTATTCTTATAATACGCTGAGGGAAAATTCATAATGAAATATTGTAGCAACCGTGTCAATGTTAATATATTGTTTCTGGTTTTATCAACATTTTTAATTTTATATTATACTATTGATAAGTTTGTTCATAATCCTGACATTACAAATTTTTTCCATAAAAATTTTGAAATTTGTAATAGATTTAGTTATAATTTTTGAATAAATGTTATGCAATATTTCTTCTGTTGATCTCCTCTACTGAGCGAGTTATCCTTGATAAAATATTAATAGAATAAAATAAAAAATAGATAAAATGCTTTTGTGGTATAATAATTTTAGACTTAACACATTCGAGATGATCTATATTTAAATATAAATTACGTTCAAGATGAATCTCGCGTCTCACACGTTGATGTGTCTTCTATCGATTTTCAAAAATTGATACAAAATCATACATTGATTCTATCTTTTTCGTAATTATTGCTATCGATAGAAAATATTGTATCGATTATTTACGTATAAAATGTAAATATTATGCTCCACGTGGAGCTGTGTGGCACGAGTTATTTGTAGCGCCCATTGGTTTTATATTGTAAGCAATCGTTATCGAAATTGTCGTCGTAAAAACAATCTATTTTTCACTCGTATTTTTTTTCTATAAATAAGTTGATAGTTTTACAATTAAATTTATGAAAAATTAACTAAACATCTAATTTGTATTGATATATATAAAATATAAAAAGGAGCAAAAATTTTTTTTCTGTAAAAGTATACAAATAAAGCGTGGTCGACTTTTTTTTTTGACATTTTCAACCATTTTTAGATATTAAGAAAAATAATATAAATTTATTTTATGAAAATTATTTTCGTATCAAAAGAAAATACAAATTCTAAATTAAAAAATGATTTTTAAATCATAAAAATCGGTAAGGTCATAAAAATTTTTTAATTTTATGAAAAATAGTAAAAACTGCTCGCCCGTAGGGTAATAATAGAGTGAAAATATTCTGTCTTCTATATTTAATACGGTATCACGCGTATAACACGTGATTTGTCTCGAATGTGTTAATAGTTTATTACGTAATATAAATGCTGAGAACAAATTATTTTATGAAAAATCAATTTATAATTGTTAATGCGCATATTGTTATAAAAATTATTATTTTTTTTTTTCAGTTATGGTGCTAAAGGGAGTCCACCTGAAATTCCACCCAATAGTACTTTAGTTTTTGATGTAGAACTAAAACATGTTAATTAAGTTTATCCATTATGTTTTTTTATTCCGACTGATATTCCTATGATTTCTTTTGTTATTTACCATTCATTTTTCTACAACAACCACCAACAATGAATATCAGTATTCCATTTTTGTTCAAAAAAAAAAAATTAAAATCTGTATTTTTAATATAACGTACAATATTTATTATATTTGAGACAATTTAGTATACAATTGTTATAATATTTTAAATTGCTGACAATTTTTGTGAAATGTAGAAAGAATTTGTGAATCTAATTGATTTAAAAATAATTTAATAATAAAATAATAAATTCATAATTTTAGAAATACTGAACTCAATCATTTTTATTTAAATATATACCTTATGAATCAACTTATATTTTTTCTGAGTAATTATCATTTATTTAATTAATATGTTTTAAATTACATAATTTTTGTGGATGTTTGTATTAAATAAAATTATGTAAATTTAAATCTATCATATGAATAAAGTGCTAAGGACTAATGTTTTATTTTTATTAAAGAAACATAATAAATAACTTCTATACAATTTGTATTATTTTTTTATTATATAATAATATTTAAGATATTTTTAAATATATTTTTCCTTGGTTCCTAAGAATACATATTTATTAACCTATACTATTTTAATAATTATATTTCCACTCCTAGTAAATTATATTTGTTTTAAATTTAAATTTAAACTGGCTTGTTGACTCAAAATTTATTTACTAAAACAAATATGGGAATGCAATTTTTATATTTTTGTATGCCTATCATATATTTTCATATAATTGAACTAATAAGACAAAATAGTGTCACAAAATTTTTTTTTTTTTATTTTTAATCTAGAAAATTATACAATCTGTACAAAAAAAAAGTACAATAAGCATAAGTGATGGTTATATTTAATTTTAGTTTACGATCTTGAATATCTTGAGGGAAGAACCAACCAGCGAAGGCACTTTGGCGTGAATTTACAATTTATTTATGATATTTTTTTTTTTTTTTATAATTTTTAATTTATAAGATCTCGAGGCCACTGTCGCTTGAGTCTTCTAGGGGGATTCCCAGGGATGGAGATGGACAGTAACTTTTTAACATGAGGGTTTGTGTGGTTATGAAGGCGGTTTCTGAATTTGTAGTAAAATAATTTAGCTGTTTCAGTGACTTTAGGAATATGGAGATCTGTGTGAAGGGTGTGATTAGAGATATAAGGAGGACAATTAGTTATAAGTCTGAGGATTTTGGATTGAAACACTTGAATTTTTTGAATGTTCGATTTTTTGGCAGTGCCCCAGACCTGTATACCATATAACCATATTGGTTTAAAGAGAAGATTATATATGTGAATTTTGGTTCGGAGGGATAGTTTTGAGAATTTAACAAGGATGGGTTTGAGAGCGTAGAGTCGTTTGTTTAGTTTTATTTTTGTTGCATGAATGTGTTTAGCCTACGTTAGACGTTTATCGAAAATTAGACCTAGATATTTAGCTATATCGGAGTTTGGTATAGGTTTGTTATTTATTTACACTGGAGGTGGTTGGCTGTGGCGGAGAGCAAATGTGGTGTGTACAGATTTACTTTCGTTTATTTTGACACGCCAGTGAGAATACCAGTATGATAGGTCATTTAGGTGGTTTTGGAGAGAGGTTGAGACTAAGCCCGGGTCGGTGTGATAGGAGAATATAACTTTGTCATCGGCATATTCGGCAATTTGAGTATTCGGATTGGTGG
>JACXSJ010002229.1:0-51811 GCA_014851325.1 Pentalonia nigronervosa | reverse complement strand
GGACGAGGAGTCGTGAATGGACGAAAAGGAGCTTTGAAGTCGCGGTGTTGAAATAATTGTAAAAACTGTTTAATATTCTGACGATTAATTTATTATAATTTTAGAAAAATGACTGGCGTGAAGGTGCTCTCTGTAGTCTGGCTGAATCACGTCTAAAATGATGCTGATTCGGGCTCCCTTATATATTGGCTACTCCTCCAATCGGTACTTACGTCACCCTCGTGAGATAATGCTGACCTCATTTGGTCTGTCGTGTATAAAGGAAATGCCGACCACCCACGCTTTGTCGTCGAGCGGCGATAACTCCATGGATGCTGTTAGTTCCTTTATTACTGTAATTTTATAACTAATATGCCCAGCATGATATTACGTTATGTAATTTAAACAGATAATTTCTCGGAATTTCTTATAGTCGATCCTGCTCTGCCTTTTCCCAACGCTCCCACGGTTTAATAATTTATTTATAAGTGGTCTCTGTTGAAACGTACATCGTTCCCCGTTACCCTCAAGGTCATTGTTAATAGTCATAAAAGTTATGTATCGCCAGGTACATAGCAAAAATAACAAATACTCTTGAATCCTGATAGGTTGGCTGCTATTAACTAAATAGGTATTATAAATGTAATTTATAGTATTTTTATTGTACTATAACTTACCATAAATTATTAGCAATTCATAAATGTTTGCCTAGAATAGGAATATATTTTGTAAACAAATATGAACAAATTACATAAATATGCATAAAAATATATAAATAAACTAATGGCCAATATTTGTTTACAGCAAGGACACACATAAGTTTGTTGTTATGGACTTTGAGTTCACCATGATAAACAAAACAAGTATTGTCCTAATATCCGGCGCGATGTCCAACACCTTGGACCGTTACAAACTACGAAAGCTAGAGGGCAGACCTTTACTTTTGCCAATCAACGAGGAGGTCAGATCTATGAAAGACATAGAGCTAAATGAGGCCAAGAAGGAAATACAAAAGATATTTAGTTGCAAGAAAGAACTGAGAGATGCTTGCTTAGACAAGTTGGATAAAATTTTAAATTCACAAATAAATAGTTTAAATACAGTATATATAGAAAATTATATACTAAAAGGGGATATGATAAATGTATTAGTTGTTTGGAATGGCCATTCTAATAATAATGTTTTAAAAAGGCTAGGTATAACACGATTTCCTATTTTAAACATAACCTGTTGCGATAAATTATTTAATCAAACGTTTTTTATACAGTTAGGAAAATTACAAAGTAAACAAATAATATTTGAAATCGAGATAGGAACTTTTGATAAAAAAGAAAGGTTTCTAAATCTCGAACAAACCCATAAGTTAGTCTGTCAAACAAATCATAGAGCAACTTACGCCAATGATTCTTGTAAAAATGTTAAATTTATTAAATGTATATTTGACTATGCCATAAGGAAATATAGATATGAAAATTTAATTAAAAATTTCAGTTAAAATAATTATCACTTTAAACATAAAATCAGAATTTTTATAATTTTAGTACTCAATAATTACATAATGTATAGAAACAAATAAATATTAATCAAGGAATACAAACGCATATAACCAAATCAAAGAGATTGGTACGATTGTACTAGTTGCTTTTATTTTCATATAATTACTGCTAATGAATCAATCAATTTTTTTTTTCATAAGGTATTAAACCTTATGAAGATAAAGTAATATTAGAAATATTAAATTAAATTAACAAGTTTTTAGCAGATATATCTATAGTATACAAGAAGATTAAACTCGATTAATATGTATGGAGTTACACTATTTATAAAAATAACACCAAGTGCTGAAGTTTTATTGTTTTACAATAGATAATAAGGAAGTAAATTTAGTAAGTAAATTAATGTGCTGGTTTTATAGGACTTTTTAAACAATTAAGAAAAGTGTATAAATGTACATGTTGATATAGATAGAAAAAAACTTTGAGATGAATGAAAATCTAATCAGTTTATATTATTATGAATTCGTATCTAAACTCAGATATTTGAAAACTTGGTATGTGTTCAGATTAATTTAAATAGATGAAAATTTTGCATTTGTTTCACATTGGTCATATTGTCCGTGATCAACAACTGTGACTTGTACTAGATATGAACACGCGCATGATTGACTTTTAAAGGTTGAAATTCATGTTTATTGAAGTTATTATAAAATACGAAACTTGGAACTAAACCGAATCTCATAATTAGCCTTAAAAGAAAAATACTAAGCTTTATTATTTATCATACCATGAACATGTTTACAATTTTCAGGTATTCTATTTGATATATATATATATTATACACAGGTTAGGTTAGAGAATTTTTTGTAGTAGATAAACAATTTCCGGTCAATAAGGATGGAATCCTTGGACACAAGTTTTAGTAGAAAATAACGCTATAATAGATATCGCGAATAATATATTAGCAATAAAAGATAAAGATAAAATAAGTAAAAATGAGATATGTTTTACATAAAACTGCGAACGGAAATGATAGTCAGTATTCCGATTGCAGATCCAGATATGGAAAATAAAAATATTTTAATTAATAAACAACAATTATTAGAGGATGTGTATTGCGCAAATATATATAACACGATTAAAAATGGAAATATTATAGTTAATGTATTAAATATATCAGAAAGTCAACAGGATGTCGAAGTAGATCAGATTCACAAAATATCATATGAATATAATATTAATATAATAAAGTAAAATAAAGTAAAGAAAAATATAGTAAAGTCAAGTAAAGTAAAGAAAAAAAAAAGAAAAAATATATATATACACTTAAAAAGTTATGTTAACGAATTAGATAATAATCAAATATTAATATTATATAATTAAATGGAAAAAATATATATATCTATATTATATCAGTTAAAATATTTATACACAATGGTTATGGGAAATATTATTATTATGAAATATAAATATACTATACTAACAAATTATTTTATTGTATAAGCTTATGATGGTAAACATATATTGTAAACTACTAACATTTAAATACTATACAGTACCTAACAGTAGAAAGATTATAACACATTATTATTGTAAATGCAATACGCATATATTCTATTAGAAGAAAAAAAATATATTTGAAATGTAAACTGAAAAATTATAAAAATGTATACTCATTGTTACATTTATAAAAAAAAAGAATGTAAAGAAATTTTAACTTGTATTTTAAGATTGTAACTCAATAAATTGTAACAAAAATTGAAAGATTTCTGTCTTGCAGACATAAACCTTTTTTTTGGTAGTAAGGTGCTATGTACCGGGTGATACATAACTTTTATGACTATTAATCAATCAGCAATGACTTCGATGGTAAGGGGGAACGATGTACGTTTCAACATAAATCACTTAGGTTAGGTCAATGCAAAGCTAGATCGACTATTTATCATAAGAAATTCTGAGAATAGGACCAGAGAAATCTCGCACTTAAAACGGACAAGTAATAAATTAAATAGAAAACGCGCTCAAGAATACGCTAGGGCGTGACTACCAGCGGTAAGCCAATAATACTCGAATCACGAACATCGGGCTTGATAATAAAAAGCGGCCTCGAACGACCAGTGATTCCGAGAAAATAATTATCTAACTAAATAGGGACGAGTGAATTAAATAATATAATATCATTTTTATTACTAAAAATGCTAGGAATTGAGATAACGTATGGACTAGTCGCATCCAGCGAGTTATCGCCACACGCCGACAAAGCGTGGGCAGATGACATTTTATGGAACTAGTATACACGATAAAACAAATGAGGTCAACGCTATCTTTTTAGGACGACGTAGGTACCGATAGGAGGAGTAGCCAATATATGTATAAGGGAGCCCGAATCGGCATCAATTCAGACGTGATATTCCCGAGCTACAGCACGCACCTTCACGCCAGTCTATTTACTGAATTTACGATAAACAAATATTTGCAATATTAAACAGTTTTTTTTACAAATTATTTAAACACCACGACTTCAAAACTCCCTTTCGTCCATCTCGAAGATCGTCCTCTGTTTGGGTCTACATCAATAAGATGATAGTCATTTTTAAAATTAGGTAGACAGTAGGCTATGAGTACATAATATGTATATAGAAACTTATTAATTAATTTAATAATGTGTTCTAATATTACTGATAATATCAGTAAATTTTAATTATATTATAATTAAAATTTAATAGTATAATCCTTTAAATTTAGATTTAAACATAAAATATATTAAAAATATAATAGAATATATTTAATCTTTTATATTTAAATTTAATAGTATAATCATTTTTATTATTCATTCATCTTAAGTCTTAAATTATATCTGAAAAATAAATACGTTTATTAAAACTCCTTTAAAAATAAATATAGGCAATAGAATATGCAGTATGCGGTTACCTGCCTTATCAGAAGTGATAAGTGATAAATGCACAGGAGCTATCTCAGTATTTTCACAGACATAATGCTGTCTATATACTGTTTTCTGCATTTTGCTTCTCCTTTTTTTTAACGATTTTAAAACACCCTTAAAAATACACAAAAGTGATGAAACTTTTAATTCAATTTCATTTTATTACTTAATAATTTAACATAATTTAATTGTACACAAGAACAACAAACAACCACCAGTAAGCTATTCAAATACAAACAAATATTGTTAATTTTATAATACATAATATCAAATATATATATACAAGAGTTAAATTTAGGGAATATTTGAAATTATATTCCCAAATTCCAATTATTAATTTTATGTTAATATTTTAGTAACAATGTAAAATAAAACTATCTAATAATTCAATAAAACCTACGATTTGTTTTAGAAATGTCTGCTGGAGAAGTGGTTATGGAAGTGCCAACAAGCTTAAAACGCCTTGCACGGTTGGTTGTACGAGGTTTCTATACTATAGAAGATGCACTCATAATTGACATACTGGTTAGGAATCCTTGTATGAAAGAGGATGACATGTGTGAATTATTAAAGTTTGAAAGAAAAATGCTCAGACAACGCATATCTATATTGAGAAGTGAAAAATTTTTACAAACTAGGTTGAGAATGGAAACTGGTGCTGATAGTAAGGCACAGAAGGTCAATTATTATTTTATAAATTACAAGGTAGGTAATGAGTTATAAGAATTTAATAGTTTTAAATATACTAATGTTATCAAATATACATTTTTAGTCTTTTGTGAACATGGTCAAGTATAAACTTGACTGTATGCGAAAGAAAATGGAAACACAGGAACGTAATGCTACAAGTCGAGCTAGTTTTAAATGTGTTCAGTGTTTTAAAACATTTACAGATTTAGAAGTATGCATACAACTATTCTTGACATCAATTTTAACTTAGATATAATGTAGTGAGATAAATATTAGGTACTCTTATAAATAGTAGGTATTTCATTATTTTAAATATCATAATACTTATTGTATATGAATTTGTTTAAAAAAATAGTTAAATTACACTTAAAATTAATTTGATAAACAATCATTGGTATTCTTTAAATATGTCGTCTTTGTTACCAATATTATAGTTTTTTGATGCTATAGTTAATACAGATACTATTTATTGATTATATACATTATATATGTATTGAATAAATAATTTAATAATATTAATAATAACACTTTATTTTATTAATTTAATTCTGGTATAAATAAATATTATTAAGATGTATTATGTTAGGGTAATGGTTGGTATTTGCATCTTGTAAATCAAAATCTATTCATATATTTACAACACCAATATATTATGCACTTATTATTACTTATTATCTTAAGATTGCAAAGTAAGTATTGAATTGAGAATTGAATTTATAAATAATTGTTTAATTTTAATTTTTAATGAAATCTGTACAGAGACCTTAAATTTAATAAACAAATGAAAGACATTTATTTGATACAATATTACATACCCTAAACTAAATTAAAAAACTAATTCTGCCCAAAAAGTGTAACTGCTGGGGGTTTACTTTATCTGCTTACCATGTTTTGTATTTGGTATTTAAATTTACTAATTGTAAATAGTTCTTTTTTACAAATATATATAATATATTTATTATATTCTTAATAAATATGATTAAAAAATAAGGTAATCTTATAAATTATATTTTTATAACCTCATATTATTTATTTGTGTATAATGTTTAAATAAAAGAGGTAAGGTTAGGCCTACTTAAGTCAAATATAATTAATACTTTTTGTATAGGCACTTATGTTGATTTAGGGAGTATACTAACAAATACCCAAATATTTAATTTTCTAGGCTGATATGTTATTTGATTTTCAAACCAACGAATTCCATTGTACTTTTTGTGGAGAGTTGGTTGAAGAAGACACTTCGATTCTACCACAGCAAGATTCTCGTGTAATGTTGGCTAATTTCAATGAAGTTGTAGAACCTTTCTATTCGATACTTCGTGAACTAGATGGTATCCGCCTTGCACCAGAACTTCTCGAACCTGAACCTACTCGTATTCTGGGGTACATACACTACACTTTAATTAAGATACTTGATATTATAAAATAATTATTACTATTTTCAATTATTTTATATTATTAGACTGGAAACAGCAATATCACAGTCTTCTAGCAGTAAACAAATTAATGGTATGGAACGATGGGGACCTGATAAAATGCGAAATTTGGACTCAAATAGTTCTAAAATGGAAGTTACTATTGGCGAAGACCTCCAAGACAATCGTCCAGTTATCAAAGAACGACCTATATGGTTAACAGAAAGTACTGTTGTAGAAAATACTTCTACTCGAGTAAGAAATAATTTTTCATATTTTATTTTTTTGAAATAATTAACTAATAAAATTATACATACGAATATATAGTACTTGTTTCTGTAATGTATCACATTTTCTTATAATATAAATTTATTTGTAGTATTATATGTTTTATTTCAAAGGGTTTAAACTAGAGATTTTTAAATTGTTTAGGTTCATTACTAATGACTATAGAACTATTTAAATTTAAATACACATTTAACAATAATAATGTATAAAAATAATAATTTATGTACATTAAATAGTTTATTTGGTATCTATATTTTACACAAAACATTAAATTACATTAGATATGTTAAAATTACTTACAAAATATATTAGTAAAAATATTAATTTATTAATTTTCCATATAACTACCACATGTCTTTCTGTGCACCACATTTTGAGAACTGCTAATTTAGACCTATTGTAGGAAATTTTGAGCTATAAATGTGAAAATGTATCAGTGATATAATGGCTTAAAATATTTAAATTGTGTATACACATATATTGTATACTACACTTAAAGTTATCAGTTTTTCAGTGATGTACATGTCAGATTTCTAGATTTATCTAAGCTTATATTTTTTTTTTTATACTTTTCTGGGGTGTAATTAATAGTTTATTATTTGTGATAATATCTAAACCACTCCAAGTTATATAACTATACCATACTATAGAATCAACAAAGTCGTTGCAATGTAAACCGTATAGAATACTAGGATGTGTTAATTCATCTTGCATTTATATAAAAATAAATTAGTTTTCATAATTTAATTTTTAAAGAATATATTGAGTGTCCTATTTTAGGTACTGATCAATAACAATTCATAAATACCAATGTTTTTTTTTTTTTTTTATTACATCACAAATGTATGCATATTAAAATTATTTTATTATTTGAATTATAAATTATATTTTATTTCACCTTGGCTAAGGTTTAATTATCTTCAAGTGCTATATAAATTGGTAAATGTTATATATTTAGTTCTATATTAAAGCTTATTGTACTTAAACTGTGTTTTAATAACTGTAGGTTGTATTAACCTTATAAATATTAGCTTCCTTATTGTGATGTATTAATACATCAATTGTGTTTAAATACTTTTAAAGGATTCAATTGAAATGGAGACTAAAGATAATACCGAAGGAGCGCCACTTGAATTTACTCCTGATGTAGATATAATGACTGTCTTACTGCAACATGAAAAACGTGCAGATCAAACTGATGGGCCTGGTAAGAAAAGTGGGCAGGATGTGGATTCAAGTGATGAAGATTTTTCAAAAACCATAAAGAATGAACCGTCTCTTGGTTCAGGTAATACAATTTTACTGATTATTCAAAAATGTTAAATATTCTGTTAAGGAAATGTGGAAAAAATCTATAAAGAATATTGAAAAGAAATATATTATATTTTTACGATTTTACAAAAATTAAATAAATAATTTCTGTAATTCTACACAAAAAAAGTCAAAACTAAACAGATTTATATTATTTATGTATAAAATTTGTAGTACAGAGCCCTAATAAATTAAAAAAAAAATTAATTTAATATTTGTGTTTAAAATGTTATATAAAAACGGTAAAAAATGTTTCACTTAGGATTTAAATGCATAAATTATTATTTTAGGGGTTGAAGAGCTAACGTCAGAAGAGGAAGAAGATGATGAAGATGTACCTTTGGTAAGTGTGGCTGGTCGTCGTGTACCAATTACGGAAGTAGTGAATATGACAGATGCCATTAGTCAAATGACACCATCAGAAAAAGAACACTACATACAAGTTTATCAAGACTATTTCTCTGCGTTGGGTGATTAAATGTTCTATATTGACAACTAGGTTGTGATACTAAATATTATAATAATGACAGTACAAAATAAATTTATGTTTTGTTCTAAGTTCTAATGTAATCCATATATGTGGAGTAAAGTAAATATTAACCACTTTATTGAATGGATAATATTATATTTTTGTATAAATAGTTTTAAATTATAATGTTTTATTTACATAGTATTATAAGTAACTTACTAATAGACTGTATTTTTTCTCTTTTTTTTTATTTTGATAAATTGACAAAATGTTACATAAATATACAATTAGACCTAATTAGTGGTGCACTGGTGCGTGGGTGAAGAAGGTATCCAGTGATACCAGTTCAGGTATTTTTTCTTCCTAATTAACATATCAGTCAATATTTTTTATTGTTTAAAATCACAAATGTGTTACCAAACATTTATTATACTTGAAATGTATATGTTTTTATACTCAAGTGTTCTACTATTAAATTGTTTATATTCTTAAATATTTACTATAGAGAAGTATCAAAAATTGTATGCCATGCAACATATTATAATACAGGATGATTTGAAATATTTTGATTTCCGTAGGTAAGAATGAATAATATATTATTAAGTTTTGAGTCCAGATGACAAAATATATATAATAGAAAGATAAAGATAATTTTCTTAAAAATATTTCTAAAACTGATTACAGATACAGCTACTGATGGTTTAATCATTTGATTCAATTATATTTTTTTATAATATTTGTACTAAATTCTCAGTATTATATAAAAATAAAATTATAAAAGATAATATTAATGGCCATGTGGCCAGTTTTGTTTAACGCGACAAGGAGGGTTATTACTAATAACTTATTAGATATTGTGGCAAAAGGAAGATTGTAGATGATAGGGTTTAAATAATTTAAGGCGTTTTTATGGAGTTTATTGTAATAATAGGATGTAAATTATTGATATCGTTTTAATGTTAAGGTAATGGTGTAATGTTCTGTTGCTGACATTCCAAGGGGCATTTGTGAGGAGTCAAAGATTTATTGAATGGAATGATTGAAATAATTTTAGGTTGGAAATTTTTATGGTACCCCATAGTTGAATATTGTTAATTATGGTAGAACATATTAATTGTCTGAATATTAGTGTTTTGCTTTTTAAAAATATTTTGGATCAGAGTAGTTGTTTTAATTTGTGATAATTGAGGTTTAAAGGTTTCCTTTTTGTTTTTATGTGGGTTTGGGTTGACCAGGTAATTCTTGCTTGACAACTTACAAATTTTAATAGTTATAGTAGAAATTAGTATATTTTTTGTAAATAATTGGTATGCTTTGGTTATTTGGGTAGATGAGATAACTATATCTTAAAACCAAATGTATGTTTGTAGCTTATTAATTACTTGAGACTGATTTTTGTGAATATCTCAGATATTATTTTTAGAGATATCATAAAAGTTTAGGAAGTAGTTTGAACCACATTAAAAAATATACCAAGTGTTAAATGCAATTCGCAACTCGCGGTTGCCTAGGTCGAATTATTTCACAAATCGAGGTATACCGACGGGGCGATGCCGATTTTCTGAACTGAGGTACACTAAGACTGTGATACACCCTTATAGCGCTGTATTTTATATTTGTTCATTTTGTCCCATGTGAAGTCGGTTAATACAGCTAGTATATAAAATATATAGGTACTGAATAAAATAAAGCAAATTACATAGAAATACAGATTTAATTAAAAAACAAAACAGTTTTTGTTTTTTTTGAAAAGTTATAAAAATATACATAGGTCCCTTTAAAAAAATAGTCGATCATATAACTTTATTACCATTTAACTTGTAAAAATTTTGTTGTAATTAAAATTAATCTCCTTAAATTTATATTTATCATGTTACAAGATTATTTTATGTGATTATATTTTATAGATACCTACTTCGGAGAGATTTATTTATGGACTACCTATCCGGAACCCGCCCGGATTTATAGTTTCGTCGTCTACCTACCCACATCGAAGAATCCGTAAAAATACATATACTTTTCTCTTAAAACATTTAAATTGCACTCAAATAATGAAAACCTTATAAAAATTATAATATGTAGTGTTTACACAACAAAATCGACAGATGGATGTACTTTACGTGCTAAATGACAACGGATTACGCTATGCGTTTCTATTGGTAAATGTCTTCGCACACCAAAACGGATTGAAACGGTCCAAGTGATATGATGATATGTGACAATATTGTGAAATCTCAAAAACATGTTTTGGAAAAGAACGATTTATAGGTTTTGATTTATCCGTCTGGTTATCTACACCGAAAATGAAACTTTTGAATTGGACTTCTTTGATATTATAATATTATTCGTACCCATGACAAAAAAAAATTGACAAAATTATCAATATGTCACATTGCCTCGATGTTCAATTTCTTTTGTGGACAAAATTCTTGTTGTCCTACGTAAAAGTTCGATTTTAATCGGCCGCCCTGAACGACAACAAGTCTGCATCGAGTTCTTTAACGGAATTGTAGATTCGTGATTCGTCGATGAAGTGTGTCTCTTGGATGATACGAAAATGATTTATTATTGTACATATAATCTACAGCATGAGTGTCCCAAACTTTGGGGATACGGTTATTCATCCGATTTCATTTGTAAACATTTTTATTATTTTAATATTATTAAAACATTCAAAGTGACAACACTGATCAATGCTGGCAAAATAGATCTACTTTGTCATGGCTTAATTAATACCTAACTATTTACCAAACTTGTAAACATTAATTATTTTCAACTAATTTAATATGCTCGAATTTACGGTTGTAAAATATTACAATATGTTATATAAAATATTAAAGTATAAGTATTTTAATTTTAAGACGATAATGATGTCTGTTATTTTTTGAAATATATTTAAATAAATGCACGAAAAAGAATATGTTACGCGATTAATGGCGACCAAAAAATGCATTTATTGCCGTCTTATCTGATTTTCTGTACAATTAAACAACATAATACGTTATCAACATGAGTAATTAATAATTATAGATTGTATCTGAATATATACAATCTAGAAATAAAAATAAAATTACTACTCGTTTCGATCAACTTCAGTTGTTATTATTTTCATGATGTAAAAATATAATGGTCGAGAAAGAAAATCAATTATTTTAAAATATAACTTCATAAAAAGTTTCACGGAAAGATAATTACTGAATGATAAATAGCAATTGTAACTCTCGCGTCTGAACCTGCATATATAAATGTACATCATATATGTTTTATTATGATTTTGTTGAAATGCTATAAGAATTGGATATAATTTCTCTAAGCTTTAGTTTTAACTTAACATTTGTGTGTATTGTCAATAAAATAAAATTAAAATAAAGGTCGACAAGTCGGTACCGCTTTACTGTATAATGGGTGTCGAGTGGGAGCACTGTAATGGATGTGTTAGATTTGAATTCAATGATATAAAATCATTGTATACGAAAAACGATTCTGAGCGAATACGATCTGTTAGCCTAGATAACTAAGAGTATTTTAAGATATTGCTATTGAAATAATTCATTTTACTATTAATAATACAGTAGGTTTTTGGAGAAAACATTGCATTTGAAAATTTAATTGAGTGTATAAAATATAATTATATACTTTAAAAGTTTCAAGCACCCACGAAAAATATTTTTAAATTACAACTAAATAACTAACATTGTTATTCATCATTTAAATATTTAATTTCGTCCAAATTTGAACTTTAAATGCTAATAAAAACAATAATGTTAATGTATTTATATGAATTTTTGATTACACTATTAACTACTTACGAGAAACATTGTTTTAAATTTTCAAATCTTAACTAAAAGAATTAAAAATTGTATACATTTTTAACTACAAAATAATTTGCAAACATTCAAGATTTTGATGAATTTTGATAAAAATGTGAATTTTAAATACTTATAAAAAAAATCGTGCCTATGTATTTTTAATATTTTTGAATTGATATTATAACGACTTATGAGGAACCTTGTATTACATTTTCAAGCTTTTGGATCCAACAACAATTTTATTGATATTATTGAAAAAAAAAAATTAAAAAACTGACAATTTTTTATGTTTACAACTAGCTCAAAAAGTGTAAAAATATTTTTAAAATGTAATGGTGTATAGAAAATGATAATTTCAACATTCGGTAAAAATGTCAAGTGTCTACGGTTATTAGTTTTTGAATTACAAAAAAATAAAAAAATCGTTTCCTGAGAAATTGGTAGTTTATGGATGAATATTCAGTGTCTAATTTCAAACACTCATAGATGGGTAAAATATACTCTTTATTACTTATTTGAGCTTGATTAAAAAAAAAAATGCTAGTTTTCAGACCCAAAGAACAAGAATACGTTATACAAAACTTTAGCGTCTAATAGATTATAATCTTATTATTCTATATTTTTATATTATTTATCTTTTAAAAATAAACGTTTACAGGTGTATCTACCAATCTATAATACAGTATATATTATTATACAGTTTGATTCACTAAGCAAGCTCACCACCATTTTTTAATTTAACAATTCTGATTTTCGGAATTTTTAAATATACTTAAAGACCATATTTTCAAATTCTTGGATGCTTTGTACTACTTAAAATTAAAGTCCAGTTGCGATAGAATATTTTATTCATCAGATAAAAACTCTCTTATTTTACTATAAGATTAGTTTAAGATAAAATTTTACTATAAGTAATTAGAGTAAATTATTTAGTGGATCATTATTTTTTGAAAATGTTGATGTATTTAATTAAAAATCTGAATGAGTTGATTATAGTTACTTAAATGATAATATTAATGATAATAGTTATTAACGATGATTTTACCAAAGTATAAAACAGATGCAAATTGGATCTATTATTTACTATACAAACAATGTTCTATGTATGGAACAAATACCCCGTCACCGCTCTCACTCATAACAATAAATAATTAAAAAATAATAAGACGTTTTGTTCAAATCAATTTCAACGGTTTGTAGCAATATTGGTTTCGATGTTACGATTCAAAAATCAATACCTCGGGTAGATATATGTTTTGGATATCGTCGTATCATAATTAGCTTTTGGTTACTTTCGCTGACAAACGGTCACGCTATATTTATAACTTACGATTTGCATTTATCGAGGTGGATTCTGTAGTGTCCTTTGACGGTTGAATTCTCTTTTATGTGATTACGAAATTAAGTCATGCACATAAATTGTTATACACCATGGAACTATAATATTTATGTTCATTATTTCAAAAAGCTATAATATAAACCATTTTGAAGAACGTTAAAATATATTAAGGTGATATATGTATTTTTCGTACATAAAACAATTTGTATTTATTGATCACTGGAAGATGATACGCTTTGCTAGTTAATATTATTTTAATGATAAGTACTTATTATTTATGAGGAAATAAATTAGGGAATATATTTTTTCATAATTTTTAGTACAATTCACAAAAATACTTTTCCTACATTTGCTTATGTCTTTTAATTTTGATTTTAGACCCCTTTAGTTGGTAAAGTGTCTGGTCTCGTTACGTACACCTACTTAATTTCGACTTCAAATTTTTTATTATGTTTTACTACAGTAAAATGGAAAATCAATTAGGCTATCGTTGTGAACCCAATTGTCGAACTGGCAATATATCATCAGCTATATAGTGTAATATTTGTCTTTTCGGAGAGTTGTCGATATCAAACATAAACAATGAAATAACTCAAATTGACTTGACGTCCGCAATTATAATTAGTAGGTAGGTCTAAATCAAAACTCGTGTCCATAACACACTGTCATGAATTTTATCCGAAAATCTATGAAATATGCTGCTTAATAATCTCACGAGTACAATAGTTGCAAACAAAAATCGACATACGAATCCTCGTTAAAAATATTGTGTAATATAATTTATTTTACTTATGCGTGTATATAAAACCTATATAATGTGATGGTCTTTGGAAAAAAAAAGAACTAGTCCGAAATCCTAAAGCGGATATGAACGGTGAATCCGGTTACCGCGCTGGTTACTAATAAACGTCGTCGTCTGGGAAATAATAGAAGTTTTCTGTGACGGTTTGAACAAACTATAGATTTACCTTACTACAACAATATTCAAAGTCCGGTAGAAAATTCTCGTAAAAACATTTACTATGTGCATCCAATCTGAAAGGGACGTCGTCATCTTGTCACCATTTACTGTGCAAGATATCATAAATATGATAATCAAAAACCAAAGCGAAACGATTTAAGAACACGAAATTAAAGACGATATGGCTAATGTGGTTCCCGTCACTCTCGACGAAGTCATTAGTACGGTGAAAAAGCGTCTAGCCGAAAATGAAGCTATTACAAAGAAGCCAATGGAGATTGAAGTCGAGCAGGACGAGGATTTACTGGCCGAGGGACACAGACTGCGGGCAAACCGTTACAGCGGAGCCGGATAAGGAGAACGGTGTCCGCCGCGTGGAAAACGGTCAGGCGGGCGGCACGCGCAGTGATCCTGTGCGGTGGATGCGGACAAGCGGAATGACGGATCCACAGTACCCGCACCCTCATCCTCGGAAGAGGGACAATCGGGCGACGACTACGGGGTATCGGCACGTGGGAAAGTGCAGTACCCCCAAACGGTGTTCGGCGGCGAGTCACCCGCACACACACACACACACACACGAGTTTCCGGCCACCCGCGGCGCGACGGGATCGCGGTAGCCGGCGTCGCGCGCTCGCCCGGCGGTTAGGCGCGTGTCCCGGCTGCTTCGGTCGCGCGCGGAGAGACGGACGGCGGCCGTAACGAAGCGGCGATGACCGCGCCGTGCAAGACGGAGACTGTGTTGACGACCGCAGAGCACGAATGGGCGAGCGACCGAGGTATATGAGATAGGGACCGGACGCGGTAGACGAGAGTCCATGACGAAAGTCACCAGATTCTCTCCTCTTTTTGCCCGGCGGTGATCTCGCGACCGCGGTCGCCGGTTCCGCAGTATCGATGTGGTTGTCTTCTCTCGCTCAGTGCTCAGGTCATCGTCCTCGCCGCCGTCATCACAGTCGTCTTCAGCACCAGCGCATCGTCGTAGCGCGCACCAGCCACTGTGTCAACCGTCTCGTCGCTCCCGTGGCCGTCATGATCGGGCCTCGTCCGCCGTCACGACAGTCGTCGTTCGTGAGCAAACGCGCCGGAAACTGCACTCGTCCACCCGCGGGGCCGGCCGTGTAAGCGTGTGTATAGAGGTGACCAGTAGTCTTTAATACCGACTAATGGGGCAACGCTATAATACCGTAACATTACGTACCACCACTCCCTGGCCATTTTGTGTTTCGCTCGAATGTTTATTATTTTTTTTTTTTTTTTATAGTGTTGTATTGTTTTTTTTTTTTTTTTGTGTGTCACATCGAGCAACTTTTTTGCACCTTTTGGATTTTTTTTCCAAATTTTTTAAAGTGCATTTTTACTTGCCGATTTTTCTACTTTTCTATATTCCAATATTGTTTTTTGTTCAATTGCCAGTTGTCACTTTGCACACATTTTTTTGGCACCAGCATCACACTTATGTCTCTGATATACTCTAGTATCTGGTTTTTTTTTCTAAATTTATAACGAAGTGTATTGTTTAATAAATAAAAATTCTGTTATGAAAAAAATATTGTTTCTTTTTTTTCGTATTAACGAGTTAATTTGTATTTTTTAACTATTACAACAGAATAATGGACCCCACTGAACGAGTATGTTCTATAATGTAGATAAATAAATAAGCACCACGATTTCATTTTATTTTTTTAATTTGTGGTAGATTATTAGATTGTATGCTAATTATCAAAGTTGCCCAAAGATATTATTTTTTTTAACTCGTTAAGTTGAGTTGATACAGAAAAATGATAGTTAAATTTAAAATTAAAAGTTACTTTTATTTTTTTTTAAACTTGTAGTGAAAAATTAGTTCCTTTTTTTTACATAAAATTAATAATTAGATCTTTTTTTTTAAAGCAAACTAATAACATAGTAATTTAATAAAGGTCTTAAACAGTTTTAAATAAATATATGTATAAAATAAATTGCTGTAAATACGTATTATATACTTTAATACTTAAATTAATAATAAAATTAAACAAAATAATTAAATTGTTTTTATGTATTTTGTATACTTTTGGTAAAAAAAAAAAAAAAAACACACACACACACACACACACACACACACACATTGTAAAATCAATACATTTCTCGATCCGTTCAGAATCTAATACATTATTCTGTATACAAAATTCCGGATTGTAATATTACTACTATACGGCTATGTTTATATTTCTATGTGTTCTAACTTAAAATCATTAAACACACATTCGCATACAAGTTATTAATCATTAGCCATCAACATTAAATTCTAATAACAAAATTTTAAATAATAAATCAAATCTATTCAGAGAAAAATATTTTCTTTTCACAAAACTAAATAATTTTTATTAATTATGAATAAAGTAAATTTATTGTTATAGATGTTTAATAATTTATTTATTTATTACATATTCAATGTTTTAATATACTGTGCTCTTGTTTTGGACCTGACCTGTTATTCCTCAAATTTACCTGTTACAATAGTTATGTATAATGTATAATATAAATAGTGTGTACATGATTATTAAATAATAAATACTTATAATTGTTGTATTATAACTTTTAAGAGTAAAGATAAAACTGACAATATAAAAGAAACCTGTAAAAGGTATTTATAATGATGTATTGATATGTTAAAATATGTATAGGTACTTAAATGTTGTTATCTATAAAATAAAAATAGTATTATAATATCAAAACTAAGAAATAAGCAATATCATAAACAACAGGAAATATATTATGATAACAAGACTAAATTATGTGTACATTGTTTATTATATTATATATTTTTATATTAATACAAATTGAGAATTCATATTTTTAAATGTTGTACTATACTGAGTTTATAATTAAAAGATATGGAAGAGACACAAATTACACGACGAAATTATGATTGATTTCAGCATAACCTCAATCATACAGTTCTTCTACCCATGGTTTAAAATCTATCGTATATTTTTCACTGCAACTCCACTTCATTGTAGAATACCATCTGCAATATATAAAAAAGTAATGTCTTCATTTAATAGTAATAGGTATAGTATAGTAGGTGAGTTACACTGAATACTTTTATATTCAATAATAATTTATTAAGATAAAGAAAGTAGACTTAGACTTCTTAACACCTATGTATAGTTCTCACAGTGTGTTAAATATTTTCACTAAAAACTAAATTAAAAATATTTCAAGTTATTAGTATTTTAGCTAGTTATACACTGAGGTACATAACTGTTATAATATAAATACACATATTTTATGCATTTTGTGACATAATAAATTATATTCTTACCCATCGTCAACTTTAGTGAAAATATTTTTTTGTAAGTTATCAACGGATGAAGTAGCGCATATAATATGATCCAGATTAATAGATTTAAGAACTTCAAGTTGATCTGAAAATATAAATATAAAATTAAATGAAAACATTTATTTAGCGTATAAAAAACACAAATGGGTCACGGATACGGAAATATAAAATAAATTGCTTGCATTTGGAAAATTGACCGGATTGCCCTTCGTTATCGTAGAAAAATCGATCACCGACTCGAGATCTATAGAAAAAATCACTAATAATGCATCGCGAGGTATTTCCAATTAAAGCATCGTTCTCTGGTGTCTCTAACAAAGCCCCTACAATGAAGTCTATGTCATCCACAGAGGAGTAAAGTGTTTCCAAGTCATAAATATCCTGAAATAAAAAGGAAACCGATAAGTAGCTGAACCCTAAATAACACAGCACAATACACTAGACAATAAGCAATTTACTGTATACAACTACTATGCTTAGACAGTTAGCTTTTAAACGTGGTAATAGAGTCTATTACTCCAACAGTAAATCACCCGATGTCGTAATAAAAAAAAATATTTTATCAGTTTATAGTCACTAACATCTGTTGGTATAACATCAATCAAATCGTTAAATGACTTAGCAACAGGCAATCCACATAATTGTCTCATTTTATTGTACGGCGGGAGACCGGTATCGCGCCCTCTTTGGATATCGTATGATAAGAGGTCCACGCCAATTGAATTGTTTGAATGAAACATTAAGTTTGAAATCTATTCGAAAATAGAAACTATATTACCAAGGTAAACAAGTTAACATTGAAAAAGTATTTTTGAACTATTATTAATAAGGAAACATTACCAAAGGATTGTATGAAGGTTGACTCAGGCGTCCTTCTGTACTTAATAAACCTCGAAGTAGGTAGTCATAGTTTGAGCCTTGTTGCAAGAGATAAGGGCAGTTCATCCAATCTGTAACATTGACTATTTGCACAGTTGTGGAATTCGAATCAATAAGTCTAAAAGTAATAAAAATAAAAATGCCACGTGTAAATCTTGTTTAAATGTGACTTTTTTATGAAAACTTATGTATTTTATTTGCACCTATGTTGAGCTGGTACAATATTGTGGAGTACACGAAATGCACCAGTTGAAAACTCTTGTGAAGTTGATGGGTTCACAGAAGGATCATATTTATTGTTACCACCAAGCACTTCGTCCCTAGTATAATTTTTGCCTAAATAAAGTCATATCGTAATGGCATTATGCATACAATTAAAGTTTTAAACACTGTCGGATAAAATATTTTTATTTATATTAAGTACTTTAAAATATTTTAAACTTACCTAAAATTATTGGTAAAAACTGTGTGTATGTAATATGTTGGATAGTTGCACCAACGAATCTGCGAGATTCTTGGTATAACTTTTCATCAGACCACAAAGCATTTCCAGTTTTTAGTTTAAACGCTACGAAATTGTGGAATCTCAAAAACATATTGTGAAAAAGTGCTATTCCAAGGTTTAGGTTTGCACGCGAGTCTCCTGTAAGTATATAGAACTATATATTATATTACAGCACATGTCACCTGGTTGATACTCAGTGTCAACGTGTGAATAAGTTTTACCGGTGTTGTACAAATATTTATTGGTATCTGAAGACTCAAAGGACGAACGTGGGCAGAACTCTTGGCTGTTATCAAGAACAGAAATTAACGTTCCCCCAGTAAATGTTCTCAGTGTCGATACAACGTAATCATTAGAACCATAAATTTGAGATCCATCAATAAAATGTGAAGCATCGTCTATCTAGAAATACAAGTTGACTGTTATTTATTTTTTAGATTAAGACTAACTGTTAAATTTAAAAGATATATATTAATTCGAAGTATATTATGTTATATTAATATATATTAATATATAATAATATAACTTAAACAGATTAAGAACAATCAAAATGGATAAACTACACTTTTAAACTTATCCAACATCCAAAGTATTCATTTATTGGTATGTTTTTAACTTGTTAATTATGTAAAATTGTTTATGTAGAGTCTAAAAAATTTAAATTAGAACAGTACCTACAAGACCACATGTTTTATTGGCCATTAATGTTTAATTAAACATGACGTGCTATATATAATATTATAGGTTTTACTTAGTAGATATTTTTGTAACTAATTTTCAATAAATAAAAAATAAAAATAAAACTTTTTATTTTGATTATATAGTATGTAAAGAGTATTATTGTTAAGAAGTATAGATTAATATTATTTATAACGGGAATCTTATAGCAATTATTTGGTTTAATGAACAATTAAATTTATAAAAGCCAAATAAGAAATATTAGGTGACATAGCAATAGGCATATACCTACTATTTGATTTTATTGTGTAGATACTGTATTATATATTTGAGTGCAGTGATATAAATTACCGAATTTTCTAAAATGAATGATAAATAAAACAATGATGACTTACAAATGTCAATGGTTGTAAGGGACAGCTATAGTTGTTTGATGTCATTGCCCGAGTAAATCTCATGCACGTTTTATTGTACTTTGAGTATATAGGATCGTCTATTGGTATTTTGATGGTAGCTTCGCACGCTTTTGAAACCCAAAGTTGGTTATTATATGCACAACAATCTGAACATTTTTTTTTTAATTATACACAGAATGAGCTTAATTGTAATTTAGTCACTGATTTCAAGAGGTAGATACACTTAATCGTAATATTAAATATCAAATAAGATAATTTTTTATGTTACCTTCCCCGTTCGTGTCAATTGCTAAGTTAGAAACATCGTGAGCGACGAACTGGCCCCATTGCATTAATAGCTGGTTATTTTTGTCGGGGATTCTTAGTTGTTTATTTAAAAACAGCTTCACTTGAATTTCTCTTGCACTAGGTAATGGTTTCCCATCAGACGATGTGCGTAGATTAGAAATCTCTTAAAAAAAATACAAAACTTTAAATTACAATGCAGGTACGACAAAGACAAAATAATAGGTAATATTTTTTAACATATTATTAACTCGAAATATTAGAAAAACATATGATTAATAATACACATTTCTGCATGAACTCTGTAAAAATAATTAGCTAGGTACTTGAAGTATTTTTTTTTCAAAAGCATATTCATCATACCACAATTTATGACTTACTACTATCAGTTTTTAAAATACATTTGACCAAATTTTATTAAAGCTAAAAATTAATTTAACATCCCGAACAATCTAATACAAATCAATTAATCCATTATCAGATATAAAAAAAAAAAAAATAAATTTCCTTTCTTAAAAAAAATCTAAATTTACTTACAACTTAATATAATATAAATATTAATGTTAACTAATTACCATTATAGTTGATGCCATAAACAATATAAACATTTAATATTTAAATATGTTATACAATGTTATATATTATATAATATGTTATACGATATTGTGATGATATCTGCAGTGTTAGTACTTTTTAAAATTATTTCAATTGACCAACCGATTTTGTTAATATTTTAATTTATATAGATGTTTTTTCAAGCTTTATTTTTTAAGAATGTTTTAAGCCAAAATTCCCGAATTGCGGTCTTTTAAACATGGGGTTTGGTAAAACTGTAGATGTATACAATGCAGAGCTTATAAGCAATGATCCAGTCTCCAATTTTTAATATTACGTATTCATATACACGTGCTGGCGTATTATTATTTATTATATGTTTAAAAATTAAAAATATTAAATGATAAATAGATTATAGTAATAATTTATATTAAAACCTTCAACAATAAAAATCATCAAATCAATACCCGTCCTGATATTGTGGATATAGTATATCATCTATATAATACCACAATGATACGAACAATTGTTTAAACAATAATTATTAATTACCGTCGCTGTAGTGTGCGTCGAAAAGTCTGATGAATGGGGTGTTCGATGAACCCCAAATTGGATTGTTTGGATTGTTACACGTCCCATTGCTGGTTCTGTATTTGTCACTATAATCACACGATACAATAGGCGCACACTGGTCAAAATACTCTCTATTTTTCATAGTTAAATGATCTTTACTTTTAATAATTGCTTGCAGTGACTATTTGGAAACAATCATGAAACATAATATTATAATAAATAGTTAAAATAATATATTACCTACTTATTATAAAATATGAATAAAATTTAAAAAAGTGTTTTTATCAAAGTATTAATAACGCTTTGTTATTTTATCTGTCCATTTTTTAATCATCAATTAATAAAGGTTTTAAATTTTTTTTTTAACGAATAATTTATTTTCTATACAATAAATGCATTAGAGATTAAAAATAAATTATATTAATAAAATAGAATACAGTTAATATATTCAACCAATTTCCATTAGATTTCAAACAAACTAAATTATCAATAGAAATATTAAATAAATAGCTTATAAATTATGAATTTTAAATTTGAATTATTGTTGTTTTATTGGATCTTTAGAATAATATAAATTAAAAACTAATAATGAGTTACAACATAGGTATAATTATTAATATTATTTTTCAAAAATGCAAAACCCATTAGAAAGGAAATAGGCGTACTTTATTTGTATTATGAAGTGAGCAGAATGATAGAATAATGTTAAATATAAAAATGTTATAATAGTACTATCAGCTTTGTAAATAATCTATATTAATTTAAAAACTATATTAACTATGTTGTGGAAAGTGAAACCTTTTTGAATTTGTTTTGCCGTTTCAAATATATTTTCCAAAATACAAATCATGAGTAGATATAATAATTGCAATTTTAATGCTAGTAGTTAGTAAAAAGAAAAATATATCATATTTGTGTTTAATTTATTATTTTTAAAAATTCATTAAAAGTTTATATCCATTAATATATACACATTTTGTCTATTTAAAAATTATAATATAATAAAACATAATCTAATTCATAGAAATAGAACTATAATATTATCAATTCACTTATATAGTTGTATATCTATACGTGAATTCAATACTGTACACATAATAGTTATTAAGTATTTTTGTTGTTATTTATAATATCAGTACATTATATTGACCTCATTATATATTTCTTTTATAAAATTCTAAGTTATTAATTTATATGGCCCACTTTATCAATTTAAACATTTTTAGCTTATTATAATGGATGATAAGAGTTCGTTTAATGATTAACGTCAATGTATTGTCTCTGACAATCGTACCTACGTGTTATCATAGGTGATTTATTTATCTACTTAACAGTGGTTATAGGACCAATACTGGTTCTACCTTCTAGATGAATATTAAATTTAACAATTTTACTTACAGTCATCGAATTGAAATATGAGAATATTACTTAATATTACTTATTTCATTTTGTAGTTTTTAATTAAATATTTTAGAGTTTATGACTGTAAATTGCAGAAACATAACAACGAAAACGTACAAATAATTAAAATTGTTTTGCATTCACATAAGTATAACATAAATATGGTTCAATATTTCGATATGTTACTGTAGTTTGTAATACAAACCACTTAAATGTTTGCCAATTTCTCTATTTTTATAAAGAGTTGTAGACTTTTGGCCCCTTTCTATGAATTGTCCCTTTGAGGAACAAATTCATTGATAAACAAGATAGGCCATAAGGTCTAAATGTGATCAATATATACAATTATAGTCCAACTAGACATAATATATATATATACACGACTATATATAATTATCGTATTTTATTTTACCTGGACGTATTGATCATCGTCTGACCAAAAATTTACTACTGATATCAAGAACGTGATAATCAGTACCGAAAATATCACGAAAATAACCAAAAATTGACTTCTATAGGCATACAACGGTTTTTCGTCTTTATTGTTTCTACGGAGAAGTAGACTTCTGAAAAAACAAAAAATTATATACATATATGTTATAATCAAATTTAACCCGATAAATACCCTATGTATTGATGATTAATAATAGCTTTTATGCATTAATAATTTCAATTTAGATACTATTGATGTTTTCTTTCAAAAAGATACGGTAATTGATTAAAAATAATTAGGTACTGAATTTATGCAGTGTAATATTAAAAAATATATTATTATATATATTTACGTTGTTTCTTCATTATTGGCCCACGTCTCTAATGCAATGTCGTTTACCATTTCGAATGAGATATATTTATTTATCATCCAAAAAAGTTGTTATTAAAATGCATCATTGGCACGTCATCCAGAGTCTATAGTCAGACCAACTGGATGTACCATAACTATTGAACTACTGACATCTGAACACAGCACACTATACCTATTTAACACAAACGGCTGATAGAGTTTTTTATACACCATAATCGTATCGATAACTGTTGCTTCCTATACAATCATATAAGTACCTACTTTTTGTTTTTATCTGTTTGATTATAATTGTAACTATTATATTATATAACAACTAATAAACATATAATATATTATTGTACAATATAAAATATAAATCTCGTGGAATTTTATTCTGAATAGAAACGATCGTAATAACTATGTACACCAAAGTCTAAAAATGCATAAAGTTACCTATTATTATTTATTAATTATTAAAGGAAGTTAGGCATAAGGTTATATAACCACGACAGGTAGTGAAAATATAATTATAAAAATGAAATAACGATATAGGTAGCATATACTACTTCGTAGTATTTAAATATTATGTTTGAGCACGTTGAATGTACACATTTTTATACAAATAAAACGTACACAATTCTGTAGAATATATATAATATGTACTTGCCGTTGAGTCCTATACTTGCGCAGGTAGGTAGGTGTATAGGTTTATGTGTGGCACGTCAAAACGTCTTGTCCGGAAAATGTCTATTCGGACAACGATCGCGGGCCCGTCCTCCCAGCTCGTATACCAGGGCTCATATACACCGGGCGAAGAAGTGTTTATTCCAAACACACCATCAATCTCCTTCAGCAATGACCCGAAACAATTATTTAATTTTTGTTTTAATTGGTTGGCTCCCGGGCTGCGGTTATATATCCGCGAGAGGAAAACGGAATAATATCCCGAGTGTGTGGTGTGTGTGCGCGCGCGTATATATACGAACGCCAAAGGGATACCCTGCAGGTTCTGTGCTGGGTGTTTCAGGTTGACAGCGCGCTTGATCGATGACCATAACTACACGTCCTATACATAAAACACTTCCCCCCCACCACCACCACCACCACCACCACCACCACCATCGTCTATCCATATTATATGCTTTCCCTCTTACTCTGAATCGTCACATAACGCCCACGGAACCAACCATCCCCGCTCGCGCGCATGCACTGTCCACGGTGGATACTTCTCCCTTGCACGATTCACACGCGCGCGCGCGCGATCGCTCCTTCACCCCCTCGCTACGGTGTTACTATCAGCCTCCGGACGGCGAACAAACCACTTCACCCCAACCTGGTGTATAATAATAATAATAATAATAATCACAGATGCTGGTGATCGGGAGTGAGTGTGCGTGTGTGCGTTAGGCCCCCGAAAAAATACTCCAAAACTCGCCATTGCGATTGTTTTTGACGGATTTTATACACGAATGTTTATTATAAATAATAAAATTACGACACATTACTATCGTAATATTATGCACGTCTAGACATCTTGGATAATATATTTTCTCGTAAAAATCACAAGGGACCGTGGATATCAGCCCTGGTTTAAAATATATGTTACGATACCAGTGACAAAACATTTTAAGGAGACCTATTTAGGGCCATTATTCTATAACACGAAAACAGAAGGCAAATAGAAATTATTTTTTTATTACCTATGTAACAACACAGCGTATCAAATCACGCGTTGGTTGTATTTAATGACTTTATTATAAATTGATAAAATATATGAATTATTCATGTGAAGAAAATTAATAATTTAACTTTTATACTTTTAAGATTAATCAAAATCAAAATAATTTTAAATGTGTAGACGTTACAGTTGAAGATTGAATATTCCTATATCTACTGCCCTTTTATGACCCATGTTATCAACGGATAATTTGTGATTGACTTTATAGTTTTATATATGTATTTTATACATATTATTGTGGATAATATTCAGCGGTTTTTGTTTTCTGTCAAAGTGATCTTCGCCATCTGTTTTCTATCAAAATAAAACAATTTATTATTTTAGATATTTTTTGAGAACTTTTTATATCCCGTTTTATTATTATTATTTTATCGTGGCCGGAGCCCATTATTTGGTGTGATACGTGAGCGAAGAAAAAGAAAAAAGTCTTTTTATTATAAAAAATTGTAATTAACAATATGTTTAAATATTTCTACTTCTTATGCAATTAAGTATTACAATTTGATGTATTATTTCGACGTTAAATTATAGTTATTTTTATATGATATAGTAACTATAAGAGGTGAAGCGAAGCACGTATATTGTAATCATTAAAATTTGATGGATTTAGGTTCAGGTGATCTCAAAAAAATATCTAAAAGAGTATATTAATTTTATTTTTGGCAGAAATCAGAATATAACTTTTGGCGATAAACGTTCATGATGATAATGGTCGAGGGTCACTTTAGTGGAAAACAATTGCGTCCTAATACTCATACTTGTATAGTTATTATTATTAGTTATTGTTTCTCGTAACTTGCAAAGATCTGTTTGAAAAAAATTAATAATATTTTAACAATAAGTCTGTAAATTTATTATACAAAAATAGGGCATACTTTCACTATTTTCAGAATTTTGCATAAAATACAAAATTATTAACCAATATCCAACCACAGACAGAGAGATTTTAAAAAATAGATAGTTAGGTATACTCTTAGATTTAAAAAATATTACCATTAAGATATCATTACGAAATTGTAATACTCATCATTTTTCTTTAACAGGAACGAATATAAGTAGTACCTATACAATTTATGCATACATAATGTAATAAAATTATTTATATTTTTAGATTCTTAAAAGTTATAATTATGTATGTTTAAAATTCATGATGTTTTCATTATCAAATTTTAAAGCAGTAAAACTAGTCTTTGGGTGGTTTATGATACAAAATTGAATCTAGTTAGTAGTTAGTACTTTGAAAGGTCAAAAGTAAAAATTCTTATTATTTTAAAAAAAATTAGGAAAAATAAAAAAAAAAAAATAAGGAAAGACAAAAAAATTTTACGCAAAACCAGTTTTTGAAGAAATCAGTTTTATTTTTTATTGTAACTCAAAAATAAATAACTACAATTTATTCACCATATAATAGGTATATATTTACACTAGATTTTTTTTAGATGTAATATAATATTCAAGATATTTTGGATTTTTTGTGTTACTTATAGACTTTGAAATATTTAATTTTTTTAGTTTTTTATGCATGTTTGATAACATTTTTATTTGTGAGTAAAAATATTTGAACAATTAGTACAAAATTTCTTATAAGTTTTTATTGTTTTTATTATCGCAATTTAAAATTATCAAAAATACTTAGTCATAATTTATTTTTATAAATGTTTAATGTTCAAATTTTTAAATAAAAATTAAGGATTTAAATTATTATATTTTAATTAAAAAAATATTATTCATAGAGAATTGAAGTTTTTCACTATTAAGTATATTATTATTTAATACACACAATTAAATTTTAAAATATTGATTACGAAATAATGCAATGTAGGTACATATATCATTTAAAGTTGTAAATTAAACATTTTTTTTAAACATTAATCGAAATGTTTAAAATTATTCATGTCGGAAAAACATCAATTAATTTTAATAAAAAATCTGTGAAATAAAAGAGCACCTATATGGGTTGTAAATGCATATTATATAATATAAATATAAGTACTAAGGGAACTGAACAATCAGTGAGACGTTTAAGTTTTATTTTCTTCAGTCGTGTAGGATAAAACACTAAAAACAAATACCTAACAGTAACATGTAATAATATCGCTTCATCAATCTGGGTGTTTGGCTATAAGCATATCACAATAATATAATTTTTAATGTAACAAAAAACAAAATTATAATTATGAATTATGATAGTGAACTAAAACATTTTTCGGCACATTTATTAATGTAAATATTACCGTCATTGCACTATTAAAAAAAATCTTTTTATAAATGTAAAGACACCACCGACATAATTCAACAGACGAGAACCAAAAGAATGTCGATCACACCTACTCGTAAATTCGTAATGCATACCTACGGATAATAATATAATATCATTTAAGCCTCGGGGACGGCATGTCAAAATAACAGGATACGTATTAAAGAGTTTTGCGAGCATCGTCACAGAGGTGACCTTTTTCTTCTTCTCTTCTTGTATAATATTATGATGTGTGAGTGTGTTTGCGTAAAAACAAGTCTCTCTCTCAGGACGTCCCGCGGCTGCGTGCGCTATCGTGAGACGCGTCTCGGATGTCAGGTCGTCCGTGGCCTAATAGACGTTTAAAAATACAGATATCTTCGTACGCGCACGCTGGGCTAACGGACGTACCTGTGTATATTATGTGTATAACACTGTCCGTGTGTTATTATAACAGAACGAGCGCTGTCAAGTCACCTGGTATAGTATAATAACGTGTGCCAAGAGACACATAATATTATCATTGTAATCGCGATTTTTACTCTTTTAATGGCCTCGCCATCTATATATCACGTATATTTATAATATAAAGGTATATCGAAATATTGTTATACCTATTATATTATTATATTATAATATACATTTGATATCATATGGCACATTATTGACGGTTTCTTTATTCTCACGTCCTCCTACTCGTCAGAGGTCTTCACGAAAAAAAGTCATGAAAAATACTTTGACGCCCTGTCCTTGCTGCAAGATTGCACAATATAATATCTGTTATTGCGGACACCGGAAATCACGATTTGTTCGATTTTTATTTTTATTTTATTGTTGTAGTTCACATATTTGTCATAAAGTATTACAGTAAAAACGACAACCATTTACCATATTTTACTAAAAAAAAAAAATTGCATGCTAGTCGACTGGTATCAGTTTGGTTATTTTATATTTATATTCCTATTCAGAATGTTAGTTATAATATAAACAGTATTATACAGTAGACGCCGCTTATAAGATTCATATTGAGACCAGTACAGAGTGAGTCTTGTAACTGATCGAATCTTATAGGCGAAGTAGAGAAAATCGAATAAACATTTTAATTAATTATTAACTTTATTTTACTTTGCTATTTTTTTTTCTATTACATATTAGATATTATTAAATAATTATAAATATATAGTACATGTATGCATGTATATTATTAATTAAATACACATACATATTAATTTCCACAGATTTTAAACTTTTATAAATTTGAAATGTGATAAAATTTGTTGTACACACATACGTATAGTGTATGGCATGTTTAGATACCAGTAATATAAACAATAATTAACACAAAAGTTTATTTTCTACAATTTTTCTTACGATATCTGAGTTTTATAACCGAATTTTTTTTAATGAATTTGGATACGTTCGAACCCTTCCAGGCGATTTTGAGTCTAATAAGCGACTGAACCTTATATCCGTGAGTCATATAAGCGGCGTCTACTTTATTATACATTTACACAATACAGATACAATTTAAATAATATAATGAACTAATAAAAAAGTATTAATAGGTATAGGTTAATAATAATAGGTGTAGGTATAATAAAATAATGACCTATATAAATTATATTGAATATGTATAATGTACAATTAATAAATATATTATATTTACAGATATTTTATAGATAAATAACTAAAATAAGTTTATAAGAGATGCAACAAAAATAATTAAACCCTGACGCAATATTTCCCCTTTGTCTGTTTATGATTTTGGTAAATATTTACTTTTGGTGCAGCTGCCGTTGGGTCAACGTTGACGTAATTTAAGACACATATTTTGTGTTTATAGATAAGTTAATGGGCTGGAGAGTTATAGTACCTGGTAACTTATAGTATAGGTACGATAAAAATAATGTTTTTCTTTTATATCATGGAAAAAATAATTGGTTTTTCTGATCATTTAAATAGGTTTCTTAACCACAAGTTACAGGTTTTTATAGAGATAATCTATTTAAATAGTTACAAATACTAAATAGATTTAGTTAAATATGAATAGTTGGATTAAATATATTATTTGTGTTACTCTAGCTACAAATATACAGTTCATTCAATTAATGTTCAATTAATGTAATACAATTGATTTAACTAATCTAATATGGTTAATTATACTATAGCGTAACATTTGATTTAGTAGGTTTTACTAAAAGTTAAAAGTTGACAGTACTAGATAAAAAGTTTGTAGTATGTCAATAAGTAATTTATCAGAAGAAATGTCAATATTATTTTTAATGCTATTTATACGAGTAGTCGAATAGGATAAACGCGAAACACATCCAAATTGCACATCACTCTATAAACAAGTATTAGAAAAAATGTATAAGCAAGTTTTAATTGTTGCTTATGACTTATGTTAAACAAATATTTTTTCTGGTAGTAATTTCATTAGTTGTAATTTTAGACTCTCTATGTTTCGACCCAAAACACATAAACCATAAGTGTATTAATGGTCCTACTTTTTCCATAATTCGCGTATAATGCAAAATATGATGGTATTTTGGTTTAAGACTAATATCAAAAAATTTTAAAAACAACACATGATGTTCATTTATTAAAATTTTTAACAATAAATGACGATCATATTCTGTACCTATACATCTTGAAGTAATAATATCAATAATTTTTTTTAGGATCACATATAACTGCCAAATTTTTGACGATTTTGATACAAAATCTCTTACAATTTGACTAAAAAATCGTACAAAATAAAATAATACACTTGTTGACATTTTAAGTTTGGCATTTTTTAAATAATCCATAGATATCTGCAACTGAGGTTGATTTCGAATATTAATCGGACCATAATTAAAATACTGTATTCGATTGTTTAGAGTATTAAAAGAAAAATATTTAAATTTAGTTATAAATTCTAGAACAATTAAAGACATATCATAATTTCTAACCTTTTTGAACATATCATGCATTATGTTAACACTTAAGTTTTCAGTAACGTGAGAATTTGATAGATCATGCCACACACAAGGTCCTTTTAATCATGTTAATGTACATTATTTAAGTCTAAATCTTTCATATAATTTTCTTTATTTCTCATCTTTGTACAGTCTTTTACTGTCAAATAATTACATTCTGATTTGTTAAATTTACAAAATCTACTATTATGGTTACACATATAACATTCAGTAAAATTAAAAATTGAGTGTAATCCTAAATTGTCACCTAAAATCATAGATAACTGAAAATAAATTTTATATTTTACATTAAGAACTGTAATTTGAATTCCATTTTCTTCTAGATCCTTCTTCTAGAACTCTCTTATTAGTCTTTGAAAAATAGCATAGTTCTTAAACTATATATATATATATTTGAATATAATATATACCTACTATCGATACATCGAAATAAGTGCAGAAAGTAGTAATAATTCAGATAAGTGCAATTGGTTACTTGTCTTGGAATTGCATGCAAAAATCTATTTTGCTATATAAACTTACTAAACTCTTATTACTCAGCAGAATTTAAAATTGTAAAAATAGATGATCATATTTCACAGAAATTTTAAATATGCAGTATACTTATGGCGTTGAGGCTATATTTTAAAATACAAATACAAAACATTTGTATCGGATTTAACATAATCGGTACAAATCTCAGCATCCAAAGCCATGAATAGATGATCATGAACTAAAAAAAATATGTTTAAAAAGGTACATATTCGTCCCTTGGGTACATATCTCACATCAGTTATATTACCCTCCACAAAACGCCTGAACTCCTGGACAGGACCGTATCGAATGCATACTTATTTGAATTGTCGAGTAATGTTGGGTAAATCCCTTGGGTGAGACATACAAAATTTGGTGGTCATGCTAAACGCACGACCGACTAAACCCTTAAAATAAAAATAATTTTTATACATAAGAAATAATAGTTCTTTTATGTATAAATGTATAATAGGTACCTACGTACATATGTGAGAATATAATAGTAACATAATATAGTTGGTTAAACTTGATAAATATTTATTTTTATTTAACTTAGTTACATAAATTTATATTATTTATATAGGTTCACTATAATATGTCGATTAAATAATTTTTGTATCAGAAGTATTTTTTAATTTTATTAAAAACGTTTTTATAACTGTAATGTATACATGTATATACTATTAATTGTTGAAGATTTTATTTATTGTTTAGAAACAGGTACCTAATAGTTATTCTTATTAATTAATTATTATGTTGTAGCAATATATTTTGTAAAACATTGCTGCAACACCACTGACGCCAATGCCGCAAAAACCGGTAAATGGACACTTTGTACTATCTATTGTTTGAGTTGCATACCCCGGACATTTTGTACGGTGAAAATAAATTGATAAAAATCGATCGCGGACACTTTGTACAGTAGAAAAAAGCCAGGAAATATATTTTATAAGATAAAATTAAATTAAATTGCTCAAAACTTTAGATTTCGAATCGTGATCACAATCAGTATGAGATATGAGTTTAGTGACATAGTAGAATATAACCCATACACTCTAAAATACAATATGAACCAAAACCAAACTACTAAACTAAATCCAAATATTTTTAAATATGGATATAAATATATCATTTTAAGAATAAATAAATCAAATATGCGTTGGAAGTGTTCAAAAGTGACTTGTACGGGTAAAGTTACTACAAACCTTTATGAACCGGTTAGTTGTAAGTTATAAATCATATTATTTTCATAATATAATAACATCAGAATATTTTTTTAAATAACTTTGTATGTTTATGTCATAGTATATATTATTTACAAAATAGACTGATCATAACCATGATCCGAGTGATACAATATTGAGGCTGAAAAACCTAACTAACTAATATAAAAAACCGAGATATTAATAGTAGAGAATCAATAAATCAAATTCTTCTATCTGTAACTCATGAAAATATTGGTTAGTATGATTTTTAATCTAAAAATCTATTATATTTATACAAAATAATTAAGATTTAATACTACGCACTTTTATACAATACTTATTCTTATATAAAAATTATAAGATAAATACTTTTTTGAGATAATTGTTATATCTGCTATATATTACCTATTAACACTATTTTCATACATATATCAATATAGGTAATACTAGTATTGATAATTTAATATACTATTATATGATTTATAAAGTTATTGTTGTTTGTATTATAGAAGACGTATGTAATAAAATAGAAAATACTAATTCTATACGCAGGACTATACATCGAGGACGTCGTAAAAATGTCGCCGAAGAACTGAGAAGCATGCAATTTGTATTGCCTGAAAAATAGAAAACAACTATGGATGGCGAGTTAAAAGAATTTTTAATTTACAACAGCGAAAGTGAAAATAGAATGTTGATATTTGCAACTTCTTAAGCCTTAATTAAATTAACATCAGGCTCACTATGATTTATGGATGGAACTTTTAAATGTTTGAGTTGAATTTAAAGATAACTTATTTACATGTGTTTATATTTTCCTTCCAAATAAATTACAAACAACATTCGAAGAAATGCTCACAAATGTTATTTTAGCATCTAATTGGAACAGGTATCTAGTTAAACTAGAAACTATAATTATTGATTTTGAAATAAGAATTATAAATGCCATTAACCTAGTTTTTAATCAAGTAAAAATTCAGGGCTGCTTTTTCATCTGTGTCAGAGTGTATGACGACAAATACAAAATTTAGGATTATCCAAAATATATAAAAATAACAAACAAATTACAAAACAATGTAAAATGGTGACATCTTTAGTTTTTTGCCAGTTGAAGGAATACCTAGTGAAATAGTTAATATGTATTTAACTTTTACTCAAGAACTATTTCCATTAATATCTTATTTTGATTCAACATATATTAGCGGAAAGAATAGTACATCTAGATTCTCTCTTCAAATTTGGAATGTCAGACACCAAAGGATTAATAATTCACATAAGACAAATAATTTTAGCAAAGGATGGAACATTTAAATTAATAAATTGGTTGGATCGGCTAATCCAAGTTTTTGGAGTATATTGCGATATCTTTACAATTGGACAAATCTGCTAGTCATTTAAACAAAAATATAAGAAAAACCGAAATACACAATTACTTGAAATAATTTTCCATACTTTTAATTTTTAAATTTATATATTATGATTTATAATTGACAGTGAATTTTTTAAAAATTCACGAAGCCTGTACATAGCACGAATTTATTATCATAACTATTATTAATAACTATTTGTAATAACAAATTATGTGATATGTATACATTTTTTTCTACCTAAAATAGTACAAACTGTCTTCGGTTTTAAATTTTTCTTGGTGACCGTACAAAATGTCCTAAAACCGTAAAAACCAGGTGTGCAGAGCGTGCCGCGCTCGGGCTCACGGGCTCCAAGGCTCACAAATATTTGAGAAGCTCACGGGCCCAGCTTAGAGCAAATACTACAAACATTACTTTAAAACTATTTGTAATTGTAATTATTTAAAAAATAAAAATTTTAAGCAACAAGTTTTACATACTTTTTTTTTAAATTGTACACATAAAATAGCAAAAAAATGTAATAAACATAAATAGCATAAATGAAATAAATTATAAATTATTATAAAAATAGTAGTTTTTTAATTTATTGCTGGAAAGAGGAGATCCTAACATATATTAATTTCATCTTTGTTTATAAGTTGAATGTTGGCTTCTTCAACAAACTACAAAATAAATTATCTATATATATATTGATAGATTATCAGACATCAAAGTTTATTTTTTAAAATACTTGTTCACACTTAACTTGTATGCACGAAGTACATAAGAACGTATTTAAATTATATGCACAATATGTTGGATACACCAGACGTGGTTTATTCCAAAATTATTTTAAAAGTCCCACCTTTAAATGATTTAATTATACGTTTTCCATATTTCGGTAATGGGCCTTCAATATTAATAAATACCCTTGGGTCTTTGGCAGTCGCCGGGTAGCAGAGTTGGTCATATTGACACTATATATGTAGGTACCTAGAATAATATTGAAGCACCACTGCAGATACGACGACCACTGTTTAGTTGTGTTTACTGTTTGAGCTCAGAAGGCCTATTTCTTATAAATATTTAATATCTTAATGAATGACCGTATTCGCTGATATTGGTATGTATATAATATATATTTTAATGATTATACCTTTTGATTATTATGTATAGTATAATATTGACGTAATGATGTTCCTAGTATCATCAGTCAACCGTTTAGTGTTTAATGTTAAGTAAATTAAAAAAATTCAGTGGTCTATAGCATTTACGTTCTACATTCTACTGTAACCAGAAATCATTCGTTACTAAGTTACCAAGTAGTAACGATGTGAGAATCTATTTTATTTTTCTATTTGTAAATTTATCTGTCTTTTCTTACATAGTAAGAGCACTAAATGTCAAATTTTATGTATAATGTATATAGTATTAAATTTACCTGTAGTCCGCAGATAAAAGATATTTGTATATAAAATAAGAAATATTTAGTAATATTTATGTAAATCCAATGTTCATTCATTAATTGATTAGTTATAAGTCTTATACTTTATAGTCTCCTCGTTTATCATAGGTGATAGGTATGATAATTATTATTTTTTTGTTGACATTATGAAAATTGATTCTAAAATATTATATTTTATTTATATATATATATACAAATAGAAGTAAATCGTATTTTAAAATTTAAATTTTTAGTATTTATATATTGTGAGACTTGCAAAAAAATTAATCTAGGAAGGGTTCCATATAATTACCATACACGGGCCCTTTATTCTGTAGTTGCGGCACTGACTGGCGTCTATGTAATATATTATTATGTTAAGTAGTAGTCTTCAGACAGTTGTAGACACCATCGTGTGCCGCCGTTAAGCCGTATGATTGAATAAAGTTTTTTCGTCAAGTAATATTGATTATTAATTGTTAATTCCTCTATGGCTTTGTTTTTATAATTAAGCCCTAAGTATATTATTATTATATTAAATTGTAATACCGAAATATTATTTATCATTTTAAATATATGGTATGGTTTTATGCTAACATATTGACATCGAGTATTTATCGTTTCGAACGTTATTATATATATGTGTAAAACCCTAGAATTGTATGGAATTAAAATCAAATCTATGAATCCATAAATTATTTCGAACTATTTATTTAATTACCTATTAAGTATCTAATTTTACAAAAGCTATAATATTTTATTTCAATTTAAAGAGAAAATACAGAATGACTAATGACCGATTAACATAATTTGTTTCGAATCAGAACGTAGTCATTCATATGTGTTGGCCAAGCTCACGTATTTTTAAAATAATTCTGTCGAAAAAGCAAATTAGGTACCTACTAACATTATAAAAATACTCCTCAAACTTATAACCCTTGGTTAAACTTCAAAAAGTAAAATTTCAGTATTTTAAAATATTACTTTTCACAAAGTCACAAATGTTTCATACTTAAAAATTTAATATCTTATAATAATATTATATTCTTCATTATGATTTTATATGACAATATTTGTTAGTTATATTGTGTATGAATAACACGTGTATGTGTGTATAATATTACATATTATATGAATATAATGCTGGTTACAGGTTATAAATGGTAAAAGATATTTTAAACCGTATGGAGAGGGAATAATATCGACACCATCAACGATGCGATCAACTTCCATGTAATATATATCACATGTACCTATAGTCTATGGAGTACGGTGGATAATATGTAATATATAATATAGCTTTAAGACAAGCCAATTTGTCATGACAAAATGTGGGCTTACATTAATTTATGGCTCTGGGCTGTCAGACCCCTTCGGCGCGAATGCTCTTAATTAAACCCCGTCCCATAGCTGGCTTTTGACGATGACTTTCCTAACTGGGGTGTGTTTAATTATCAGCGTTATTAAGCCACGAAGACCGTTCCGAACACGCAGTTTTGTAAAATAAACGGAAATTCGATCTGCGAGGTTTATGTCGTGACATTGTTGTTTTTCTAATTCTTATATATCTATCTATATATATATAATATATAGTACTGATATCGAGCAGAGTTTAATTAATAATCTGCAGATGAAAATATGTTTTCTTCTGCTATACACAGATTATGGAAATAATAAAACCGCTCCTGACCTACTCGTATCCCATATGGGCTGTTATATTCCATAATAAAAAATAAAAATTACAATCTTTTTAAAAAAAAAGCTCAAAGTGAGTTAAAATATTTAGAAAATATAGTAAAATTGTATATGTACCTACCTATGGAAAAAGCTAATAAAATTAAATTTTTTAGTATCTACAATTATTTGTTTTCGAATAACATCAAGATAAGAAAATCATTTAATTATTAAATTGTTTTTAAACTTGTGAATATCCAATTTCTTCAAAATTTAAAATTCAGATGCTTATAAAAAATATTTTTGGAATTGCACTTATCTTTTTTCTAAAATTCTTGTAAGAATATAATGTGACAATGTATAATGCATTTTCGATATTTTGAATTTGTATAAATATATGAATAAGTGACCATCTTATGAGCAACCTTTTATTACATTTTAAGCTTTGTACCCAAAAACAAAAATGATATCATATTTAAATCAGAAATAACATTAATTTAAAATATTTATAAATAGTACAAAAAAGATCCAAAATATTTTATATATCGGCATGTAATATTATAAGGTAAAATGTTAATTATAACTACAACGCTTAAATAGGCTTATATAGGCTTTAAGTCATCATAACTATGAAATATTAATTGTTATATATATATATTGTAATTTATTATAGCATTGTAAAAACATTAAGTTTATGTTGACACAATTAATTAAATTATAATTAGTAATCATACATTGAATAACTTCATATTCTATAATTTTTTTTTGTACTCGGTGTTATATACTGTTGTACGTATAACTAAAAGAAATTAGTTTGTAGGTACAATTTAAATTGATAAATTATGTAATAGAAATTTAGAATTATAGAATATTACAAACTAATCACTTTTTTTTACATTATTATAAACATTTTACAGCCTTTACAAATTATAATATTATATAATGTACGCTATAATACAATGACTTTAAATATCGTGAGATTTAGAATAATATGCACAAATAACAATAAATATTGAATGTAAAGCTATATATTTAGTATGATGATTGATAGGTTTGGTTAGAGTAAAGACAAATTACATAGAAAGGTATGTAGGTTGCATAAAATATTTGTTGGGATTAGAGTGATAAAAAAAAAAATGAATATAATAAAGCAAATGAAATTAACATAAAACACGTCCTAGATTTTTATAGATTCAAAAATTACGTACGTTATTATAAGCGGACGAGTAAAAGTCGATAAAGTTGAAAATAAATTTGTATTTTTAATTTGTTTATACTAAAAAGATTAAATGTTATAAATGCATAATATATAATAAATAATTATACAAATTGTAAATATATGCCACTTATGAATTTAAAAAAAAAAACCGGCAAAATAAAACAGAAATGTTAAAAAATCTGTTAGATATACATACTTTTTAGCATCATATTATATAAAAGTAATATACAATATAAATTCTAGTATGATAACAATTTTTGATTAAAAATCATAAAATACTTATATTTTTTAATTTTAATCGTTAAATGTTCATCATGCATTTTCACCGCAGAGTAAAAATTATTTTTTGCATTTGAAATTAGGAACTCTGTAAAAAATATCGTAAAAACATTGTACTGCAGCTTTGTGGGAAACGCATAAAAATCGCCAGCTTTTTTTTACATACAAGGCAGGTACATAAGATTAAGCGCGATACAAGGATAAGGTATTTTTCACGTTACACAATATTATACCTACTGAAACATTTTGGTGGAAAAATTAAATGAAATCTGAACCGACACAATAATGTCCAACGTATACCGCAATCACGCACTATAGGCTATTATATATATTTATAACATATTATGCTGCGTACAATATAATAATTATATACGGTGACGAAAATCGTCACCCGACCGGTGGCTGAGAGCGATTGCGACCGCTTTTGACAAAAGACGCGCAGAGAAAAGTGGGTCATACGCGGCGGCGGCGGCGGCGGCCGACGACAACAACAATAACACAATAACATCGACGACAACGACAAGCACAAGAACAAGAACAACAATAGGATAATACGACACTTAGGCCGCGACGGCGGGTGACGCGATCGCTCCACCCGCCCATTGGCCCGGGATCGGCGGCCGGCACACAATCGATCACCGGCGGCGGCGGTGTCTCCCGCCCATCCACGGGATGCTGCGGCCACGTGGACCAGGTTGCGCGCGGCCATTGGCCCGGCCGTACCCGATGGGTGTCACCGTGCGGCACGCCGCGGCCGGACTCCACCCTGTCCGCGGATCGCCGAAAACAACGACGGCGACGACGATAACGATATAGACGATCGCCTTGCGGAGGAGGTAACAGTGCGCGCAACCAGTAGTATGACGATATCGCCGCGGCGTGCATTATAATACGGATAGGTGTGGGTAACCGTCGTGCAGTCGTATACCGCGGTAGTGCGCGATATATCGTCGACGTCCAGTTAGGCACGTACCGCCCGGTCGTACAGTATATTTTAATATATACCGGCCGACCGCTCAGTAACGATATTCGTAATATTGTTTCAGCGCCGTTTCAGTGCTATATCGCTGTCGTCGCGATCACGCGTTCCGTCCGTTAAGTTTTCGGGCCGCCGAGTGCCGCGAGTTTCGGGTTTATATAGTTTTGTTTTTTTTTTTTTTTTTTTTTATTTGCCTACGAGTTTTGCGTGCGCGCCCGCTACGGTGGTGGTATGCGCCGAACCTGTCGCCACTGCAGGACGAAGTGATGTTATCGATGAACAGACCTATTATTTATCAGGTACTACCAAAAACGGAAAAACGCTATTTTATTCTTGTTTATCACTTGCAATCCGATAAAAAATTGTTCAGTTACTAAAGGTGGGTAGTTAAGTGGTTGGTTACTTACCACTAGTAGCCATATAGATAGGCAGGTCTACCTACGTATAATTATTATACGTTCGCCACGACAAAAAATATACATTTTGACCACTATAGAAAAATCTCTAGGAAAAAAAAACATAACATTATCTACACCCAAACGACCATAAATATTTTTTTCTTTAATTTGTGACGTAGGTACAAGTATAAACTCACGATTATTCACGGCTTGCGGATTAACCGTTTTGTGGATTATCAGTCGTCCCTCCCGGTACATAGGTATACTATTAAAAATAGTGTTTACGTACTGTAATATATATTTTATTGAAAAAATAAATGTAAATGCAATATAATATACTGTATGAATGTTTAAAAAAAAAATACAACTTTACTTGTTTTTTTATCTTATTTAAATAAATTATTTAATATTACTTAATATAATCATTTTTTTTTTTTTAATAACACAATAATAGAATTTTTGTTTCAATTTGTATTTTTCGGATTAATCGCGTAATTCTCTTATCCGTGGTTGCCGTGCCACCCGTGGATAATTGAGAGTTTACTATTATAGGTATATACAGTAAGTACCTAACTATTTATAATAAAGTAGACAATTTATGTATAATTTATTAGTTTAACATATAAATATAGGTACGTTCTCTATAGTTTAAAATATAGTTTTAATATTTGTATACTAATCAATTTCTTTCATCGATTATCGGGACGAGAATAAGTGTATCCACTAAAATGTCGTTTATAGGTATCTATAATTCACACGCAGTTATAATATTATATATTTCATTAAAATGTATGCATTTTATCAAAGCAGAAAAAGTTGACCATATACTTCAATTAGTTTAAGTTAAGTTATACCTACAAAAAAAAAAAAAAATGAATTAAGTTAAAATAATAAAAAAACATAAATTTATTTGAATAATTTTTAGGAATCATTAAGTTAAATTAAAACTATTTTTTTTTTAATCGATGTTCTTTATATATTTTGCACTAACCAAAAAAATGAGTATTGGTGTAAAGCTAAACAATAATGAGCATATTATTATTCCAATCTTAAAAAAAAACCAATATGTGTGTTTTAAACTGAATTTGCGCATCTTTGTTAATGATGAATAAATAGTTTTGCAGGTTTAAAATCTATATATTTTTTTCAAATAAATTAGACCAATTGTGTAAATTAAATAAATTTAAAATATAAAAAAAAATATTATTTTAAATTTAAAAAAATGTAACTAGTTTTAATGAATATTTATAGGTACTAACTCTTAATACAAATTATTGCTTGTAATAATATGCGTGAACCTAAAGTATTTTTAAATTTATAATAAAATAATATATTAATAATAAATATAATTACGTGCGTGTTATGTTCAATTATAATTCATGAAATTATACTTATAATATGATCAAAATATATAGACATTTAAAAAATTGGGAAATCAAGTTAACCTATAACTATATAGTAACTGTACATGGTAGTTAATATCAGTAAAAAGTCTTATAAAATGTGTGTTATACACTTTATATGTAAATATATATTCCGTGTAAAATTTTTATCTGTTCAGTTTCAGAACAAAGATTTTACATAAAAAACTAAAATTGAATAAAACACATATAAATCATACTATATACCTAGATATAGCGTAACACAAATTTTATAACGATTTTTGTTACATATATGAGCTATGACTGTAATACATTATATATTTTACTACGAAAATCATATCATATTATAATGGTGTATTGGTGTGAAAATGGATTAAAACAAAAATGTACCTATACCTACTATTTTTTTCTTTTAAAAATAAATCAAAATTTCACTTGTTCCATTAGTTCTGCAGGCATGTTTTACAACTAAACTTTTCTATTAAAAAAGTTTATCGAAAACTGTCAAAACTTGAAGAAAAAAACAGACATTATCAGTGTATATATTATATATACTTTGTATAATATTTGTCGCATTCCAGACATCAGATAAACATATCACCTGGATACATCAACTTCAAAATGGCATATTGTAATTCAGTTACAGTCAATTTCATTCTATGCACACGAAAAATCTGACATTTGTTAGGATAGTGAACTATTCTTTAAAGGTACACGGAAATGTGTGTATACACGTTTTACTATACCACTCTATTACTCAGACTATATTGGCAGCAGTCGAAATGGTTAGAAAAAATATAAATCACAGATATGGGTACGCAATAGTATTATTTTCGTGAACTATATATTATATGTGTATAGTGCCGGATTGACAAGGCTCGCCGAGTTGTTGATTTCTAACGTTCGACCACAGCTTAAACTGCTACTGTACGTTTGGACAATAATTAGATTTAATTTTATTTTCTACTACCTAATGTTTGTACTATAATTCCTCCTCACTATCATAAACAATTTAATTACATCTAAACACTCATGTTGCTGAGCAGCCCACTAAGATTTTCTCGGTAGCTCGCCGGCCCAGTCAAGCTTGTATATGCAGTTAAATGCCAATCTTATAACTGAAAAATTCACATGGCAAATATCAGATACGGGTTTATCAAATACTAACAGTATACATATTTATATTTTAAATTAAAGTTAAAATTATTACAACCGTGAGACTACCTATTATTGATTTTTCTTTTTTTTTTTAGTACATAATATAATGATAATGCGTACCTATTTCGTAAGTTATATACATAATAACAAGACTGCAATATACTAAACATTTAGATATACTTGTTGAGTCTAACTTGCATATAATTAATTTATCATACATTTGAAAAAAATAAGATTTATTTAGTAAAATAATTATTTTAAAAACGTTAACAATATAATATATATAGTATAATATAGTATCCTAATAAAAAACGTACATATCAATTGTATTGTGGAAAGTAGAAAGTACTAATTTGAGTGTTACAGAATATTAATAAATATAATACTGCATTAATATATTTGATTGGTATTGATAGTATCTAATATCTATAAATATTTGAATAAATTAATTGTACAACTAAAACATAACATAATTAATTTTAAATAAATTTATATTATCCTAAAATATGGAATGTATAAAATAAAGAAAAGATAACATTTAATGATATGTAGCCTGTATATTATTATATACGTGAGTTGGTATATACTAATGGTACTAATAGTATTAGTTTAATATGCTAACAATAATTATGCTATTAATTTAGAAACAAAACAAATTTCACCCTTTTTTAATGGCTTATATATTTATATCGATCGTTTTATACAGCTGCAGTTGATTAAATGAATATGTTTAATGTAGACACATAAATTAACTACGTATAAATTAAGATATTGTCATGTTTAAATACAGTTATCGATAAAAAAAAAATTTTAATGAATATTCAATTGTTAATTTTTCAAATTAAAACTTCAATAAATTAAAAATTATTACTGTATTGAGGAGTTAGCACAGAAATTAAAAATGTATTCGATTTTTTTCCTAAATGTTACTCAAAAAACTTAAGCAATAAAAATGCAAAAATGCTTACAGTAATAAAAATATGAATTATTAATTAAAACGACAATTTTTTTACTTTAATATTTTATTTTCACAATCTGTTAGATACATATATTTTTATGAAAAGATGGATTTAATAAAACCATCCCGAGACGAAATTTAAATTTTGACGTATATTGGCATAAAACATTTTAAAATGAAATAAAAATGTAATATATTTTATTATATTAAAGAATATTTACATTTAAATTTTGAAAAATTAAAAAGAATTTTAAAAAAATAGTGAAAAATGTATATTGAAAAGAGATTATTACTGAAGGTGATAATAACACGGAGCAGGACTATACTCTAGCAACAATTATGAATACAAATTTCAGCCAATTAATAAAATTTTCCATAAAAATTACATTATAACGCTCTAAAGATTTAAAATAATGAGCTTATAAAAAGTACTGAACTAAAAAATATTTTTTTTGTAAGTACATAATCTTTACAATTTATATTGATTGTATATGCATTAAAATATATAATCTTAATTATTTAATATGATAATTTTATGTTGCTATATTGATTTTATGATGCTGATATTGGTTTATTTGCATATTTCAGTGGCTGTAAGAAAATTCTCATATCTTCTTATATCCACAAGGCACATAGAAATATAGAATACAAATTATATTAGCATATTTTTAGAAAAGCATTTTAAATATACATATAAAATGTCCTAAAATTTATAAAAACGAAAAAACAACAAAATCACAAAATTTGTGAAATAAAATTCGGTACACTTATCTATTCAACAATACGCGATACAGATCTGTGACAAAACGAGCATCGCGTATACACCACAAGAAAAACAATGCTAAGTGCAGCGTTGAAACACTAGCAGTCCAGCCCTAATGATAATTACATTGTATAATCCTAACCTAACCTATCGAATGATATAATTAAACAAATTATTTTACTCGTGGTTAACGTATACACGTTTGCAGACGACAAACATGGGAATGCACAACGCGTGCGGCGGCGGCGGCGGTACGGTCAACGGCGGCGTCGGCGTCAGCGGCGGTGGCGACATGATGTCCTACGCTACGCACACGCCGGCTGCAGCCGACGATTACTACGGCGGTGCCAGCGGACTGGTGGCCGACTACGACCTGCCGCAGTGCCTGGGCGGCCGGCCGCCACTGGAACCGGCGTACGCGGCCGAGTGTGGCGTTTACTATGAAAAGAACGCGTCGGCGGCCGATTACCGGTCGTATTACGGGGGTGGCAGCGGCGGCGGTGACGGTGCTTACGATCAGCTGGCGGCCGACGTCGGCGGTGGCAGTTACCATGCCCATCACCAACACCACCACCATCACCACCAGCACCACCACCAACACGGCCATCATAATCACCAACACCCGCTGCAGTCGGCCGAAGCGGCTGTTATCATCACGTCGTCGGACGGTCTGAGCTACACAAACTTGGACTGCAACGGCATCGCAGCCGCCGTGCACGGCCAAGACTACGGCACGTACTCGGACGACGGTGGCGGCGGCGGTGGCGGTTACAATGGTTACGGAGGCCATCATCGGGACGACAACGCTGTCCGTAACGAGTCGTATTGTGGTGGCGGCGGCGGTGCGTCCGTGGACAATGCGTTCTTCAACGTGCACCTGAACCACAACAACGAACACTCGGCCGCCGGACGACAGGCGGTGCAGCAGCCGCGGCCACCGTCCGCGCAACCACCGCCGCCACCGGTTCAGTCGTCTTCGCAGACTGCGGCTACCGTGGCCGTGGCCCCGCTACAGCTGCAGCCCGCACCGACGCCGGGCGACGATCGGTGTCCACGCGTCATCAAGCAGGAGGCGTCCTCCGGCAGCCAGTGTTACGGCGGCCGAGACGGTACATCGCCGTACAGTGACGACGCGTCAGCGTACCGCGCCACGTTGATCGCTGGTCAATCACAGCAACACGTCCAACAGCAGCAGCAGCAGCAGCAGCAACATCACCACCACCTTCATCACCAACCTCAACAACAGCAGCATCACCACCACCACCACCATCACCAACCTCAACAGCAGCAGCAGCAACACTGTGGCCGGCAAAACAACGGTGCCCAGCAAAAGCACGCAACCGCCGCCGTCGCAGCTTCGTCGGCCGTTCAGACGGCGGTGCCCACTTACAAGTGGATGCAAGTCAAACGAAACGTTCCTAAACCAACCGGTAAGTATTTTCTTTTTCGTTTTAAACATTGTAAACATTATAATATATACACTGAATAATTAATAATTTAATAAAATACCGGTGACTTTTAATCCGTTCCGTCACTGAAACGCTGTAATAATTTGAGCCCTAGTGCCCAGAACAAAATATAGGCGGAGGCTTCGTCGGTATCTGCCGAAAAATAAACGTTAAATCCACCACCGACTGTCATAACACTTTGAGACACGCGTAACATTTTAATATAGTTTAACAAGCAATTATTATTGCTTGTTAAAATAATTATTAATTATTATTTATAAAATGGCGTGCGCACAGAATTATATGAAGAAGGGCGGAATACTGCAATGTAACGTGCATAATATTATATATTGACTAACGAAAGGAATTTAATATATTCAAGCACCATACTTGTATGCAAAAGATTAATTAAAAAAATAAATAGATAAAATAGTCGTTCGTGGTGCTTATGCTTTTTTAATATTTTAAGATTATCAGTGAATATAAAGGTGTCTCGCGGAAACTCAATAATTAAAAAAAAAAAAGTTAAAACGAATAATTTTTCAACCTTTGAAGTCTCTAAAATATTTTTTTTTAAATTATCACACAGTAAGTATGAACAACAGTTTGTATTTAAAACGAATTACCTCCAAATGTAAATTTCATAGTTTATTTTTACCATTTTTCACAAATTGTATGACGTTTTCTGGAAATGTTTAAAATTCCTAAAGTTAATTTTTGATCTATTGATCTTTTTTTGATCTATTGCAGAGAGGTCGTATACGAACCCTTTATCCAAAGATTTGATCGTGTAAAAAAGAGAAAAAAATTGTGAAAAAGATACAATCAGAATAGAATGATATCGTTTATTATGATGTTGTCATTCTCAAATTTCGATTAAAAAATATAGAGTTAAATGTAACCGAGTCTGTGGAAGAGGGTTGCAATGTATAGGTAGGTAGGTAGGTAGGTAGATATTATCTTTAATCTTTATTATAGTGGTATTATGCCCTTATAGTCTTATCCCGTGAACGCATGCCGCCTATTATAATAATACACATACGGTATGTATAACCTACATTTATGTTGTGTGTATTGTATAACTCTGCACAGAGGGTCGGACTTTACGCAATCAAATATCCATTTCACGGTAAAATACTCATCAGCAGCTAAACACATACAAAACGGTCGACCGTGTAATTCGATATACGCACATATAATATTATATGGCCCGTGCATACACTAGGTATCTGGTATACACGTACACGTATTTCGTATTTCCCTTTGTATATATATAATATCATAGACATCAATACAATTTTACTATTTATAAAACGCATTAAGCGATGACCAACCCCTACTGCCATCTCCACAATATATACCAAACATATATTATATTATCATTATATTTTATGTGGCTATTATTGCGATTGACGCGTACACCGTGTATAATAGGTGGGCACTATTAATGCGCGCAGTCAGATAAATGAACGGTACCTATTGGTACTGTTAGTATTGTACATGATAATAATATAATGTGATGTATAATATCACGCAGTTACATATTATAGCAGTACATAGAACGTATAAATTCTGTATAGAGGTCTATTAATTTACAACGGAGTGATGACACCGCCACTTACTGTACATAGAAAACCCTCGTGGAGCACTTGGTGTTTCAAATAATACAAAACAGTTGGTATATTATATTTATTATATACAAAATGTCTCGCATACATTGGGTTAGGTTATTTTTGGATTAAATCTTAACAATACACAAATTATATTTCGTGTTCATAGCGATACACATGCCTAGTGTATCTATATATAAGAATGAATATATTTATTGGCTGTCATAAGCATAGCGCATAGTTTAGATTGATTTTTATACATGAATATTATCAAATTATTTTTTATAGTTTATCTCTGTCACCAAATGATTACGTAATGTTTGACTACAATAAAAGTGTAAAGTACAAAAATCAAATATTTTATAACATTTTATTGGGTTGCATGAAGAATCGCTTAACATTAAACGAATAAATAATGAGTTAATTCAACTTAATTAGTTAAATAGTTCCTTAAACTTAATTTAGTTTAAATTTTATGGAACCATTAAATCAATACATTTTTCATTCAACCCAAATTTGTTAAATATTATTCATGCTGTGTAGTATGACCCATGGGTAATTTCCTCAATCAAACGCTATCATGCAATCCACATTCTACATAGTAATCAATTTTACTTATTGTAAACTAATTTTATAAATTATAATAAATGAATAACTATAAATAAATGAAATTAGGTGGTATACATGATGTACTATAATATAAAGAGTGAAACGTTCTAAATCCTGGTCGATTTTACACCTTATAGCTAAACTCAATTTTACCATTATCGTTTGTCCGCCACAATACTGTATAATAACATTTTAGGTTTATAATAGTATATGTAAATAAGTATACAGTATACGCTACCACTATCCTCCTCAAACAAAATAAATAGATTTTGGTTTTTCAAAACTAATACATAATGTACACAAATAATAAGTAAAAATCTTTTTAAATTCTAAATAATCATCATAGAGGAGTATGAAATTATTCCTTTAAAAAACTTGTGAAGATTAAAGGTGACTGATGTACATCCTACCTTTATGTGAATCACTCGATGGGTAATCCTCGCGGGGAACCAGGTAGCGCGTTTCGTTAGACCGGAGTTAGGGGATATGAAGGCTCGAACAAGCTCGTTGAAATTTCATCGTATTACACAACACTATACATACATTCCTACATAATCTCGTGAATGGCGATGCGAAAACGGTTTTCGATCAAAAATTAGGCAGCAAGACAAACATCGAGAAAACGGACGGTAATAAAACCGTCCAGGCACGTATTCAGGATCAATTTTCAGGGGGAGAAGTCTTTAAAATATTTTTAAAACATATATTAAAAATACATAATTGTTATATTATATATATATATATATATATAAACTATATATCTACTTTAAAATTTTTAAGGAGGGTTGAATCCCTACCCTCCCTGTATATAAGCCTGCAACCGTTCTAAGAATTAATAACCAACTGAAAATATTTCGGTTGCCCGCTCGCTGCAAGTAGGTAACTTGCATGTAATGTATGTGCAGTAATAATGTTACCATGTACCTATTTGGTGGTTATCTCAGCTGAACTTATACCACGTTTGTGACATAAGGTAGTCAACGGAAATATAAAACCCCACTATACGGAATTCGCGGACTGATGTATTAGTAAAGTCGTCGACGCATAATTAATGAGAGAAACCGGCGAGGTTCTAAAGAATCTAAACCCATAAAATCTAATCGTGGTGAGCATTGTCCAGGTAACCACCGATCATATTTTTACCACGTACTCTTGATGAGTAATTAACTACGATATTTTCTGTCTATTTAGTCTTATATTCTAAAGCCAGGTTTCCACTATATCGTTTCTGCTTATTGTGCTCTGTATATCTAAACGTAGGTAAGAAATATTGTTAACACGTTACCTATAAGTTGTGCTATAAATTTAACTCTCTATATACAATACGGTACTGCAATAGTTCTTAACCGATGTTCCGCCAACATTTTTAAATCAGTGGAAAAAAATTAAATTATTAAATATACAACATATTTCGTTTAAAATTGTGAAATTTTTTCAAATTGTATTTGTTCGTTTTATTATTTTTTAGTGATTAATTTGTTTTGTTTTGTGCTCTACGTGCACTGTTTAATTTATTATAAAATTTAAAAACGTTTATAAATAATATTTTATTTTACTGTCGTGTTCCGTCATTCGAAAAAAGTTAAGAATCACTGCAGTACAATTTAGAAACTAGGATTAAGTTAATATTCCACTATCACCTGTAAGACGTATTCGCATACGATATTTTCAGTGATTTTAATAATTTGCATAGTTTGATATTGGTTACAGTTGTTTTACTTGGATAATTGATAAACGCTCTAACTATAGGTCAATGGAGTTGGAATATTTCAACTTAATGTAACTTGTTTAGTATCTATTTTATTGATCGATAACATAAATTGTTCTATTGGTTATCATTGAGTAGGTATCGTTTCATACAACAGAAGTGAATTAGCGCCTTTATGAAACGGTCGTTGTGACTGTTTTCTTTGTGTTCGTTTTACACCGTTCAATTCTCAATAATACTTTTTTTGTCCTTGTTTTTTTTATGCGTCCACGAGTGTGTATATAAACTGTAAATAATACTGCGCAGTCCAAACAACTTGTATGAAACAATATAGGACCTCTGATTAAAAAAAAATTGAAATGTTTAATTCAATATAATTTATGTCTAATGTAAATACTACTCCGTATACAATAATTGTAAGCTAATAACCTTGTAATTAATGCTAAAACAATACAAAATTAAAAAAATAAAATAATATTTTGCAGCGTGTTACGAAAATTTGGACATGAATTTCGAATGATTATAACTAGAGATCTGGTTTATGTTCTCGTAAAATCCTTAAAATATGATGTTTTTATGTTCGGTATATTTGTATGTTATAGTAATATGAGTGGAAAGACAATATGTAAGCAATAGTATATCGAACTCAAATATCAACACGTGACGTGACGGACGACTGAATAGTTGTGATAGCTAATGAAATAACCAATGTGCTATCGCAATCGATAAGAAATATCTGGTGATTGATTTTTATTAGAACCCAGAAATAAATCGTTTAGTGAATATTGTATTTATTAAAATGCTGATATACGTGAAATATGTTTATTATGCCGATATTACAAAAATATTCTCAAATATTCTTTAACGCGCTGAATATTTTCTAACCCCTAAAATATGCTTTTTTATGCAAAATAAAATGTTTTCCTATGAATTCTGTGTTTCATGAATCTCAAAGATACATTACTCCCATTTATTTGCATACACTAGAAATAAATGTGTAAAATCATAAAAATCCTACCTCTAATTATAATCAACTAATTTTGCACTATCGTTCGCGAATATAACGTTGTAACCACAACTTACAAACTGTAATATAGTCTGTGACATATTTTAGGTATTTATTTCTATTATTAATTATGGTCTTCTGTCAATTTTCTATATCTATCTTGTTAATTGTTTGCAACTTAACTGGTTGGTACAGTGGCGCCGAACATTGATAAGATTGGTCAGGCGAAATCAAAATTCAACGGTTACAATTAATATGTCCGGTCTCTAGTGAAAAATAAATAATAAATGTATTACACATTACAAGGCTTTGGCGTGTGTGTTGCCCAACACAGCGGCCACATAAACACGGCGGCCACATTAACGCATCGATCACACATAATAAAAAGTGGTCAGACCATGGCCTGCACCGATCATAGAACGTGGCACTACTAGATTGGTATATTACCAGATCTTTAATTCTGGTGACCCAGATGCAAAAGAAAATTGTAGGTTCTTTAAAAAAATAAAATTAGGGTACTTACTTATTTTTATTAAAAAATAAATATATTTTTAATTACCACATATCATGAAGCTTGAAATAAATCTTTAGCTGCCTGTCTGTCAATAATCCATAAAATACTATAGTTCTATTACATATTATTATCTAATTATCTGCACGTGGATGCAATTTTATCATTCATTTTAAGCCATTAATGTAACAATATTCAGGAGTTTCTATTATAATAATGGGGGGGGGGAGGCGCCTGGTGCGAAAATTGTTGGTTTATCTATGGTACAGGATTGGTCATAATAGTTCATAATGTTTATATACTTATATATATTTTTCATGTCCTTTTATTAGAAAAAAAATATATCTATATATATAAAAATAAGTGTACATTTTGATAAATTTTATAGCTCAAGATCCACCGAACCGATTTCGATAAAAATTTCAGGGCATATTAACATTGATATGTAGATGGTTTCTGTGAAGTTTGTACGCTGTGCGATATGTGGTTCCGGAGTTATGGCCTCTTAAGTTATGGCCCCCTTTGTTTCGTGTGCGCGGTT